>NW_026506579.1:0-33908 GCF_026875155.1 Cherax quadricarinatus
ACAAAAAGGCACAAAAGTAGGAAAAAGAATGCAAGAATTACCGGGGAGGGAACTATCGTTTTAAAGACTTTGATATTCTTACCGACCGGTTAAGAGAACATCTCCCCTGATGCATTCCTAGTCCCACTGGGGAGCAGCAGTCATGATTTGCAAATCACTCCAGCCCCAAAAGGGCTTTGTGTCACCCGGTTTTTAAAAACCCCTTTACCATTTTGTCAAATCAAAGAAAAAAGCCCTACCAATTAAAGATTGCGACAAGTGATCAGAGCATGCAGAGTATGTCAGAGTGCAAGCCAAAAAACTTTCATCAGCCAGAGAAGACTCATCCAAAAATCCACCCAGGATTTCGAAAGATTGAATTAGATTTAAAAGGACCCAACCAAGCCAAATCAAAATAGGGTATTTTCCTTAACATAGTAGATGAATTTTTCAGGTTTTCCCCTTTTGTTTTCCCCTGTGCAGATATGGCTGCTTCAACTGTTTTTTTTGTTTTTTCCCACATTTTTTCTTTTTTTTTTGGTATGCCAGCTTAACCATTCAGACAGGGGATCCCTTTCATGAGTAACGAACTTAGGTTTTTTTGGCTAGCAAAGGTTTGCCTGCAGCAGAACAACAAGCTACAACCCTCAAGGCAATGGTCAAGTGGAGCTTTTCAATGGTACAAGGGAAAGGGCAGTTAAAAAGACATTAAAGTCGCGCAATCTACCTTTTCCCAAACACGGCAAACTTCCTACCTATGCCTTCACTTATAATCCTGCTGTCACAGCTACTAATAAAACCCCTCATGAAAGACCCCCTCAACTATTCACGTCGTTCCTCTACGGAGCCCCCCGGCCCCTTGGTTATGTCACCTGGACCCGTTCTTCCTGAGAGTCACCGGGGGATAAACAAGACAGACCCTTTTTATGGAAGAGGTAGACCCTGCAAGCTAATCCCACATTACGCCCACATTCGCACCAAAATGGTGAAGAGACTACATATCTACAAGACATTTAGCCCCCATTGAAACCCCATTATTGGGAAACTCAAAAAACCAAAAGATGTGAAAAATGCTTCTTTTCCCCCCCCCCCGGGGAAAGCCCCTTGAGACTACCCCCCATGGAAATAAGGGGTTCTGCTCCAGCATTAATCAAACCCCGCGGAAAAAACGAACCTGGGGAAGAGGGTCAAGGGCTATAAGGCGGGACGGTACTCGCCCACCTAACAGTTTGGGAATTACGTCTCTTTATATTAAAGGGGAGATTTTAGTGATACTGGTCCTGTGGGGGGGAGCACAGGATAATACAGCACCACCTCTAGAGCCCCTTTAAAAACAAAACAGTTTGGTGTGTGCATGGGGACCAACACATGGTGTGATTTCTCCCCCTATTTAAAACCATTTATCAGCGATGCAATTAAAAATGGTAGTTTAAATATGAGGCCTGTGTTTTTTTACACAAAAATACTGATACCATTATAATGTAAGTTTTTAAATAAGAAAACGCAGGCCTCTAAACCGATGGGGGCAAGTTTGTGGATAGGATTTTGTGGTTTACTGTGTAAAAAACTTTTCTTAGGGCAAAAAAAATTCCTAGTGAATTCCTTATTTCCAGTGCTGTGTAAACAGATCTGCATTTTCATGATTGCTCATTTTTGCTTTATTTTTCCCGAATCCAAACGGCGGGGGTTGAGTATTTTTTTGACCCTTTATAAATAATACAGTCTCCGGGCACAATTTCCCAAAGATTTTGGATAGAAATGGTAATTTAGATATTGGCCTATATTTGTTTAAGTCTGTAGGGCACCCCTTTAGTTTTTGGGTGTAACCCTTGCCATCTTGATATTTGGGGGAAGGTGCAGTCTCATTGACTTGTTAAAAAAGAAAATGAAAAGCAGCGAAAAAAACAGGGGGGGCCCCCCTCGCTGTACATAATGGTGGGACAGAGACAATTCCCCCCCAGTTTTTTTTTAAGTGATTTATGATTCCAATGACTTTCCGGGGGCTCAGTTGGTGCAAGATAAAAGGGAAATTTAGGGAAATTTTCCATCTATAGTCCCCGGCAGGGGGCTTTTATCCCCTAGTAGATATTCAGCCTATTTTCATCCATTTAGGGTCTTTCTATTTGATTTTTTTTCCTTAAAAAGGGAAAAAAACGTTCTTTGAGCAGCATTATTGTGTTCAAAAACGTAATTTTTGATAGCTCTCTTGTTCCCCAGTCAACAGTATAATGTTCTCTAACCCATCGTACTGCTAACGAAAATCGGGACGTTATGAGTTAACCACTATCATACTTCCTTCAATTCAAATGAAATTGATTTGTGGCGCTGCACCCATTTTCCTCTGAAACTTCAAATTTTTAAAAAGGGGATTCTTGTTCCCCAAACTAATCAAGCAGGTTATTTCCCCTTGTGGGTTTTCGTCACAAACGCTTCAAAAAACAATCCTAAACTACTTCTAAAAATCGTATTTTCTAAATTCCCATCAGAAATTCCAATCAATATGACAAAGTTAAAGTCTCCTAAATTACACATTATCGTGCCTTGTGGCCCTAACAGTTTTCCTCCCATATAGTCCCCTTGTCCCTATCAAAATTTTGGGGACGGTAATCACACCTAAAATTAAATTTTTTTTCATCCCCTTGAAAATTCTATCCAAACAGACTCTTGTGTGTTTCTTCAACTTAATAAAACCCCTTTTTTTGCAACAGTTCAAGGATCCCCCGGGCATACAATGCCACCCCCCCCCCCCCCCCCCCCTTTCCCGTACTTTTTTATCTACTTGGAACAATTAAAACCCCGAAGTGACATTCTGCAGGCATGTCCCGACTTTTGAATTAAAACCCATCTCGTAATGGGAAATACATCTTTTTTACCTGCACTAGCAAATAGTTCAAATCGTCCCTCTTTTCCTACACTGCGCTATTTGTGAATAAATTTTTAATGACCCTCCCCTCTTTTCCCTTCCTGCTCCTTTTTTTATTTCCACTAAAAACCTATTACTGACACTTAGTCAAATAGTGCCACTGCCTTTCCTCAATATCCACCTCATTTGCCTATTACTAGTTCAAGTCCTCATGTTACAACCCTGCGACTTAACATTTTGCCCACCAAAACCCATACCACTAACTGAATACCTAGTTAAAGACCTAACACTCCCTCCACTGCGTTGGCCCATGCTCCCACCCCACACCAAGATAAGTTAACCCCATCCCCTGGCATACATGTCATTTCTGCCTAGAAAGGTCCCAGTTTGTCCAAATGAATTTTCCCGGCATTTTCCTTAACAGTATTTGTCTAGCCAGCAATTGACACATCCAATTGCTCTGGAACAACCAATCATCTCCAACTCCTCTCCTTGGCAAAGAAGCCACATATGACAGGGTTTCCCCACCCTTCCACCTAATTATCTCTATTGCTGACCCTATACCAGCTAACAGGGTCTCACTTACCTACTCTTGCCCAACATCGTTGCCTCCAGCACTGAGCAGATACTCAGGATTGCTCCCATTACTCTCATGATGTCATCCAGAGCGTCTAACAGATAACCTTCATCCCAGCCCCAGAAACACACTCTACTCCTGCCTCCTACTCCTATCCTTCAAGCAGAATACCCTATCCATGTACCTAATCTGGCTATCCCCAACAAAACAATGTTTTTAACCTTCCTCTGTCGACGTGTCCGTCGATGATGCTCCGGTAGTCGACCTCACATTCGCCAGGTAGCATAACACCACGTTGTAGAATTCTCAAGACGTTCTCGATGGTCTTCGTTGGGGTTCTAGTCGGATGCCTTACTCACGTCCTGCCAGTGCTTCTTTTGGTGCTCGTTGTGGATATCCCAGTAGTAACACACACATTCTTCAGGTACACCGAGAATGATTGGAAGTTTTCCACGTTAGTATTCTGGTTCTCGTTGTAATAGTTTTCTTCTGCCTCTCCAAACCATTTTCCTTGATCTCAGCTTGGTTCCATTGCCACCGCGGGCCACTGACCAAGCTCCCCATCTAAACCTGGACTCACAAGTTATTTAATATGTTTAAGTATTGCACCCCATACCCATCCTGTGGGCCGTAAGTCAAAAGATTACAGAGGTGACATAAATGGTCAGGACTGGACTCCAAAAGTTTTGATAGCTGAGCAAGTTACGAGGTAATGACTCACCAATATACAAAGGTAATGAACTCACAATTTACAAAGTAATGAACTCACAATTTAACAAAGGTAATGACTGCCAGTAAGTCTGGGTCACAATCATGACAAGTTAACAAAGGTATTTACAGATACAGAGGAACGTAATGGTCCAGGTACTGAGGCCCCAAAAGTTTTGATAGCTGAACTAGGTGACAAAAGGTAATGAGCTCACAAGTTACAAAGGTAATGAATTCTGTAGAATGTTACTTACGTTTTTATACTTTGGCTACAATCAAGAACAAATTATGAGTAATGATGCAATCACCACTTCCCACAACGCGTCTCAACTAGTAATGAGTTATGGGTGCAAATATTGATTGTTGAGTCACACACACCACACACCTCCACCCTACACACACACCACACACACACACACACACACACACACACACAAACAGAACACAACAACATTAGTTAATATACTTTAATGCACCCCATACCCATCCTGTGGGCGGTAGCAAAAGATAACAAAGGTACATATGGGTCCAGTGACGACCCCAAAAGTTATGATAAGCTGAACTATGTTACAAAAAGGTAATGAACTCCAGGTAGATCTGTCACTACTCATGCAAGTTACAGAGGCAAATGAATCACTTCACCTCCAATACAGGGTTACAGTCACTGAACAAATTACAAAGTTAATGAATCACTGATACTTCCCTACCTGTCACAATTGTAATGAGTTAAATAATACAAATATAAGTGGATCATACACCCACCCGTAGCGCGCTGCAGCACATACACACACTAGGGCGCACGCACGGACATGTGCAACACGAGCGTAACAACATATATGCATACACACAAAGGACGCACAGCCCCCAACACACACACCCACACACACACTCACCACCCACCCAAAACACACACACCCTCACACCCACCCACACACACTCCCTCACACGACACACCAACACACACACCCCACACACTCACACCACACCCCACACACGCCACACACGCACAACACACACCGCACACAACGCCACACACACAGCACACGACAATACGCACACACACACACACACACTGTACACCGTGTATGTCCAGGGCCACAAACCGTGGAGTATTGCAGAACCCTTATTGAGGAACCCGCACTTGATAAAGTCACCGTCTAAAAACTAGAGAAAGTATACAAAGGTTTGTGCGACAAGGTTAGTTATCCAGAGCTAAGGGGAATGTCCCTACGAAGAAAGATAAGGGAAATTCGCCTGACGACGCTGGGAGACAGAGGTCAGGGGAGCACATTATAACGACATATAAAATACGCGGGAATAGACCAAGAGGACAAGGACAGGATTTCCAGGGATGGGACACAGAATCAAGGAGGTCCACAATTGGAAGTTGAAGACACAAATGAGTCATAGAGATAGATAGGAAGTATTTCTTCAGTCCATATAGTTGTAAGGGCAGGGAATACCTAGAAAATGACGTAGTGGAGGCATAAGGAACCAAACACAGTTTAAAAGACGAGGTTTGGTAAGCTCATGGAGTCGGGAAGAGAGGGTCTATAGCAACCGGTAAGAGGCCGGGGCCAGGAAGCTAGACCTCGACCCCAAGCAACCACAAATAGGTGATTTAACACACACTCACACAACACCCGCACACACACCTCACACACACCCACCCACACGAACTTCACACACACACACACACACACACCACACACACACACACACACACACACACACACACACCACTCTGCTCAATCCTCCTTCTCTCCCTCTCTCCCTCCTTTCCTCCCTCCTCATCTCTCTCCCTCAACTCTCCCTCTTCCCTCTACTCTCTCTCCCTCACTCTCCCTCACTCTCTCCCTCTCTCTCCCCTCTCTCTCTGCCCCTCGCCCTTCTCCCTTCTCTCTCCCCATCTCTCTCTCCCCCCTCTCTCTCCCCCCGTCTCCCTTCTTCCTCTCCCTCTCTCTCTCCCATCTCTCTCACCCTCTCATCTCCCCTCCTCTCTCTCTCCCTCTCTCTCCTCCGCTCTTCTCCCTCTCTCGTTCCTCCCTCTCTCTCTAACTCCTCCCTCTCTCTCTCCCTCTCGCTCTCGCCCTCTCTACTCTCCTCTCTCCCTCTCTCTCTCTCTTCGCTCTCTCTCTCCTCTCTCTCCCCTCTCTCCTCTCCTTCTCCCTCACTCCCATAACCCAATCTCTCACCTCCTCTCTCTCTCTAAAGGCTCCTCTCTCCGATCTCGTCCATTTCTCTCTCTCATAGCCTTTCCCTCGCCCTCCCTTTCTCCCCTCTCTCATCTTTCTCTCCCTCTCCCTCTCCCTCTCTTTCTCCCCCTCTCTACCCTTTCCTCTTCACTCCCCCCTCAACATTTCTCTCTCTCCCCCTGGTCTAATCCCCTCACCCCATACTCTCTCCTCTCTCTCCCTCTTTCCTAACCCTTTCTCTCTCCTCTCTTCTCCCTCTTTCTACCCTTTCTCTCTCTCTACCTCCCTCTTTCTACCCCTTTCTCACTCCTCTCTCTCCATTCCACCCTTTCTCCTCTCCCCCCCACACCCCCTCCCCCGCTAGCCTTCTGTTGCGGTAACAAAAAAAAAAAAAAAAAAAAAAAAAAAAAAAAAAAAAAAAAAAAAAAAAAAAAAAATATGGGTAGGCCTTAGAGGACGGAAACCAAGAGATGCTGGTAGAGAACCAGGGAGGAGAGACGGGAGTCTTGAGACTAACCAAAAAAGGGAGGAAGATTGGGGAAGGAAGAATAGTAGAGCTTGGTAAGGAAAATGGAGAGCGGATAGCTGAAGAGTGCAGGAAGTGGAAGTACAGGTCATTAGCAGCAGAAGCTAGGATACCAACAGAGCGTTAGAAGATGAACTGCAAAAGCCTGAAACAGATTAGATAGATAAATGACAATTCAGATTGTGACATCAAGGTAAATTCAAAGTCACAGGCGGCAGACAAGAGGTATGGTATGCAACAACGGAGACATGACCGTACACGAAGGCCCTATCAAGACACACGTTGGGGCCTAGGGTAAAAACGATGAGCACACTGAGATCCAAAGACAGGTCTGAAGACAATGATGAAATTCAAGACAGGCGCAGAACAGGGATGGTAAGCAACAAACGAGACATCCGGTACCGAAGGCCCATCAGACCCACGTGGGGCCAGGGAAAAGACGATGAGCACACTAAGATCAAGCGACGGTCCGAAGACAATGAAGGTTTGTTATGCATGAGATTCTAACAGCCGAACTGAGTAGCCAAGGGACAGCTGGCCAGAAAGACAGTCCACTGAGAATAAAGTTTCAGATATGACAGGGACTGAACGCAAACATGTCAATGTAAGGAAATAAAATGCCTCAGAGGAAGCAGATAGGAGACACATGGGAGAAGGAAAGGTGCGAGGTCAGTCTTTGTGGTACGGGCTCCAAGAAGCCAAGGGGGTCCAACTTTGATGAAAAAAACAGTGAGAGAGAAAAATGATTGAGGCATGCATGAAAACAATAGGGAGAGGGCAAATGACCAGGTGACAAATTTTTCAGAGAATTGGGTGGGTTTGCGAGTGGAAGGAGTAACGCCTGTACAGAGTAACATTCAAGGAAGAATCAGTCGAGATCAAGATATCTGCAAGAGAAAAGCAAGACTGAGACAAAGGAGGGTACCAGAGAGTATACCTCGAACCGCGACAGAACACAAGAAGAAAGGACTCACGCTGAGAAAGAGAGGTACAGAGACGCAAGGAGGAACGAGAACAATGAAAATGCGCAGACCCAGACCAGGTAGGAAGGCAAACAACACCCCCACATAATCTCCCACCCAAAGACGCCCACTCCGCAACATTCCCAACGCAACTAGCAACCTATCTACATTACCCACTCACTGTTCCCTCGGCCACCAAACCCCATATCACAAACCTCACCCCAACGGCTGCTGTCCCTTTATGGGCATTCTGACCCAACCCCCATCAACACATACCCCACTACACCACAGCCCCATATAGGCCTCCACCACGCTCTCGCTCCCCCCAACCCAAATATACTACATACCACAATGATAGAAAGGAAACTAAAGGTTAGGTACAACAAACGCGATGAATAACGAATAAACATGAGGAGTGAATGAAAGAATCAGTGAAAAATCCCCAACATCACAGATCACAAGAAACAAAACTCGCTGAGACAATAACAGTCAAAATCGTCCCAACAGGATATCAGATCCTAGGAAAGATAGAAGGAGTAGAGGGGGAGGAGGAGTTGCAGCTGCTCATAAAACACCACTGGGATTTGAGGAAATGAGGCAAGGACCTGCTTGGAAGAAAGAGACTACATTGTAGGTACAATTCCATCCGGAGAACATAAAGTATCATTGGAGTGATTATAACCCACCACAGAACGCAGTGAGATGGCCAAGAGAGGAGTACGAAGAAAACAACAGGTGAAGGTGGACACCCTTGCTGAGAGCAAGAGAAGCTTCACTCGAGCAGGACAAAGTTACTGGTAATGTGGCGATTTCAACCACAGGTGAGATCGACTGGGAAAACCTGGACCACATGGGGGTCCTGAAACTATGGAGAGCCAAGCATGATGGCTGTGGTACTTGAAAACCTCATGCATCAACATGTCAGGGGACACAACCAGAAGAGAGGGAGGATGAGCCAGCAAGACTGGATCTTGTTGTTCACGCCTAGAGCAGTACAAGACATCGTAGGACATCCACTTCAGAGGCCCCCTTGGAGCTAGCGATCATGTGGTTCTGAGTTTGTGACTATATAGTAGAGTTTACAAGTTGAGAAAGGTAACAGGAACAGAAGGAGACAGCCAAACTATAAAAGGGGGACTACACAGGTATGAGAAACTCTCCTGCGGAGGTTCAGTTGGGACAGAAAAAAAGGAAAATGTAGGAAAAAGCAGTAAACGAGATGATGGAATATTGGCATACAAAGTCAAGGAGCGGCCGAGGAAGTTTTTGTTCCCATAGGAAACCAGAATAATAAGGAAGACCAAAACGAGTCCTTGGTTTTACCCGAAGAGGTGTAAAAAAAAAGAAGGGGAGGCAAAAAGCTAATTGCACACAGAGAATGGAAAAGGTACAGAGGCAAAGAGGACCCCTGAAAACAAGTGAGATTAGTATAAGAGCCAGAAACGGAGTATGGCGCAGATAAGGTGGAGCCCAGCGACAGTATAAAACGACATAGCATCGAAAGTCAAATCTGACCCCAAACTGCTGTATATCCAACATTATGAGTAAGACAAACAGTCAAGGACGACAGTGATAAGGCTGAGGAAATAAGGTGGAGAACTCACAAGAAACGATCAAGAGGTATGTGAGGGAGCTCAACACGAGATTTAAGGAAGTATTACAGTAGAGACAGGAATGACTCTGGGGGGAACAGACCATAGTGAGGACCACCAACAATGAATACACCAACAAGTGTTGGACAACATACATACAGAAAGGAAGGAGTGAAGAAACTGCTGAAGCGGAACATCTTACCTCAAAGGCAGCTGGGACCCGGACAGACATCTCTCCATGGGTCCATAGAGAGGGAGCAGATATGTTGATGCATACCAACTTAACCGACAATCTTCAACACAATCCCTGGGAAACTGGGCAACTACCTGAGTATGGAAGGCGGCAAATGGAATTTCCCATTTTCAAAAAAAGTGGGGATACAGAAAAGAGGCACTAAACTATAGACCTGTGGTCATTGACGTGAATAGAATCAAATTATGGAGAAGATTATCCAGGAGGGAGAGTGTGGAGCACCTGGAACGGAACAAGGAGTATAAATGCCAACCACCCGGATACCACGAAGGCAAATCCTGTGTCACAAACCCTACTGGATTTTATGATAAAATAACGGGGGGGGGGGAAGTAAGACAAGAGAGAGAGGTGGGTTGATTGGCATACTTCTTGACTGCAAGAAGGGAGAAGGCCTACGACACAGTTCCTCACAAGAGATATGCAGAAGCTAGAGCATCAGGGCTCATAATAAAAGGAAGCGGGCGACTGCGCGCGTTTGGACCAGAGAATACCTGACAGGGAGCAACAACGAGTCCATGGAACGTAATGATGTATCACAGGTTTGGCACCTTGACGAGCGGGTCCCACAGGGGTCGGACCTAGGACCAGTGCCTATTTTTGGTATATGTGAAACGACATGAACGGAAGGGGTAGACTCAGAAGTGTCCCTGTTAGCAGATGATGTGAAGCTAATTAGGAGAATTAAATCTGATGAGGACCAGGCAGGGAAGAAAAAACCTTTGATTTTCCCCCAAAAAAAAGAAGAAAAAAAAAAACCTGGACAGACTGGACACTCTGGTCCATCAAATGCTTCTCGAATTTATCCGCCAAATCAAATTCATGAAGAATAGGGAAGGGCACAGATGACCACAGACAGAGTATAGGCTAGGTTGCCAAAGACTGCAAACCTCCCACTCAAGGAGAAAGTATCTGGGTGGAGTATAACACCGAGCATGTCTCCCAAGCACACAATCAATCAGATAACTGCTGCGCATATGGGGCTCCTGTCAAAACCTGAGAACAGCATTCCCGAGACAACCTAGTAAGGGAATCATTCAAGAACACGTACGCCCGTGTATGTCAGGCCCATACTGGGCAGTGATGCAGGGCACCTGTTTTGGAACCCGCACTTGAATAAAGCACGTCAGAAAGCTAGAAAAGTACAAATGTTTGCGCGACAAGGTTAGTTTCATAGTCTAAGGGAATTGTCCTATGAAGAATATTAAGGATATCGGCTGACGACACTGAGGACAGAAGGGTCATGGGAGACATGAAAACGACATATAAAAATACTGCGTGAATAACAAGGGGACAAGGACAGATGTTCAGGGAGGGGACACAGAAACAAGAGGCCACAATTGGGAAGTTGCAGACACAAATGAGTCAAGAGATAGTAGGAAGTATATCATCATTCATAGAGTTGTATAGGGCAATGAATAGGCCTAGAAAATGACGTATTGGAGGCAGAACCATACACAGTTTTTAAGAACGAGGTTTTGATACAGCCTCATTGATCGGGAGAGAGAGGGTTCTGAGTAGCACCGTGAAGAGAGAGGGCCATGAGCTAGGACTCGCCCCCTGCAAACCACAAAATATGTAGTACAAAAGGTGAGTACACACACCCAGTTCAATCACAGCCCACCCACACACACACACACACACACACACACACACACACACACACACATCACACACACACACACATGCACATCATGGGTAATGCTTTATTTACGCTAGCAAAGTCAGGGCTTATTGTCTCCAGAATGGTCTGCAATATACCCACTGTGGGATAAAATACTTTAGGCCATTTCATGAACGACTTCTGAGTTGAGTTTGTTTCTAAATTTCATTAATTTTATCACACTCCAGTACATAATGACGCAATGTGTGACAATAGTCCATACTGGCAATAGTTTACTTTTTCCGTTTGGCTACATCTGGTTGGTGGTGATTTAACCTGCCAAAGATACATGTAGACCCATACCGAGCCGGGCAGAAGTGACTCCAAGAGTCTGCTTATCTTGTTGATCACCATAGACATGTGGCTCCTCCTGCATGATGGAATATGGAAGATGGACTGACTTGTGTCAATCTCTCCTAAGTCTTAATGCAATAAAGTTCATTGAAGACTCAAAACATAAGGATCACTACGATTCCTTCTGTTCTCCTCCTTAATCGCCGTATCTCCACTTATGCAACTACTGAGCTTCTTCTCTCCGCTGCTGTAAATTGCGCAAGAGAGGCATCCAGGTACAGATCCACAGACAGCACACAAACAGGTCTTCACAGAGCATAAGTACACGTCACCTCTTGAGCACAAGTACCCAGCGTCACTCACAGAATAAGTATACACGTCCACCACTGTGCTAAGTACAACGTACACCGCACTGCTAAGTAACACATAACCCTGAGCAAAGTACACGGTCACCACTGAGCTAAGTACACGTCAACTCACTCAGCTACGTTAACACGTCACGCACTGGGTAAGTACACGTCACCAATGACCAAGGTTACACGTCACCACCCAGGAGGCCTGTCACAGACCGGGCCGCGGGGCTTGACCCTCCGTAACTCTCTCCAGGTAAACTCCAGGTACCTAAAGCTACCCAAGAAAATAACTCCCCGTTCCCCAACACCACTCAAACCCAGCGCCATCCCCACCCATACTTTGTCCCAGTCTCTTCTTAAAGCTACCCAAGAGCCTAGCCTCTTCACGCCCACTGGAAAGACTGTTCAACGCATCAACACTCTGTTAGTAAACCATACTTTTTGAAAAGACACTTATGTACAGTTCATGTACATTTATTTAAGGAAACGTTTCGGCCACGAGTGGCGTTCTTTCTATCAGTCCGTATACAGATTTCTTAGTTAATATGTTTTATTATGCACCCCATACCCATCCTGTGGTGCCGGTAGTCAAAAGATTAAGAGGTACAATAATTGGCCAGGGACTGAGCTCCAAAGTTTTGATATGACTGACAATTTACAGAGGTAATAACTCACCATTTACCCCAGGTTAATGACTCACATTTTACAACAAGGTAATGAAACTTCACAATTACAAAGGAAATGAACTCCAGGTAAGTCTGGTCACAATCATGAACAATACAAGAAAAAGCTAAAAGAAAACATTTAATATATTTAGTGGGCAGGAAGTCAGGTGAGGTGACGCGTGGGGTTGAGGTGGAGTAGTAGTATACGTATAGTATTAGTGAGAGTAATACACATGTGCAACATCAGGGTAATCTTTATGTAGAACGTTTCGCATCCAGTGGCTTTATCGAAGTACAAATTCTATGACAATAACTTGAAGAACAGTAGAACTATGTACATAAGATGAGGTAATCAGTCCCTCAACGTCTAGGAGTAGGTGGCCGAAAGTCACCATAGGTCGTGGAGAATCTGACGCAGAAGAAAGGAGCCTGCGTCTTATATAGGTAGACGTCCGGTGTAGAGGCGAGACGAGGCAAATCCTGGTAGGTAGTCTTGGATTCCCCAGTGGAAGAAGGTCCTTCCCAAAGAGATGGGTTAGTTGGTAGTAGTCTTGTCTGTAAAATAGTCGTGAGGTTTTATGTACATTTCCTCAGATTTAAGATTCCATGATGTTGCAGTGTCTGACAAGTTGTGTATCTAATGGTATATAAATACCGACAAGATGAGATAAAGACAAATGTGCCAACATCTGGGTATCTCTATTGATAGACGTGTTCGCCATCCAGGGTGGCTTTATCAATACAAATTCAAGGACATAACTGTGAAACAAGTAGAACTATTTATACAGAAGATGCTGTAATACAGTCCCTCAGCCTAGGAGTAGGTGGCGAAGAGCACCATAGTCCGTGAGATTCTGAAGCAGAAGAAAAGGAAGCCTGCGCTTTATATAGTAAACGTCAGGTTTAGCAGAGACGAGTGCAAATTCCACTGGTAGGGCGGGATTCCCCAGTGAAGTATGTCCTTCACCAAAGAGATGGGTTAGTTGTAGTAGTAGTTTGTAGTATTAGTTGTCGTAGACGTGAAGTTATGTCATGGGTCCTCTACCTACGACAACTACTATTACAACTACTACTACCACTAACCCTCTCTTTGGAAGACCATAACGTCCACTGGGAATCCCGCCTAACCATTGAATATGCCCTCGTCTTCTACACCTGCCGTTACTACATAAGCGTCCAGGCTCCTTTCTTTCTGTTTTTTTTTTTTTGTTGTGGGTGTTTTTTTTTTTTTTTTGGGGGGGGGGGGGGGGGTTTTTTTTTTTTTTTTTGTTTTTTTTTTTTTTTTTGTGGGGGGGGGGTGTTTGGGGTTTTTTGGTGTTTTGGGGGGGTTGGGAGGGGGGGGGGTGTTTTTGTTTTTATTCAGAATCTTCATCGACTATGGTGCTCTAGCACTACTCCTAGGTTGAGGGACTGATTTACCTCATCGTCTGTACATAGTTCTACAGTCTTCAAGTTATGTCCCTAGAATTTTATTGATAAAGCCACTGGATGGCGAAACGTCTACAATAAAGATACCCGATGTTGCACATGTGTCTTAATCCTCATCTTGGTCGGTATTATATACCATTCGTGACACATAGTAGTAGTATAGTAAGTAATGGAACTAAGGAGGTAGGCAAGAGATGGACTGCTTGGCATCAAGTAACACCTCAGTTCCCAAATGGTAATATCCACTTGCTTAGTAATTTGAATACGGTAACTACCTGATTTTTAGGCTTTATAGTGTTTACTGCAGAAATTATGCAGCTTCATGCGATTTTCACCGCTTAATCGTCTTTCTTTAATAACTTAGTTAAGCTTCACTTGAATTTCATGAGGTGACCCCAACATCTGAGTCTCTATGTTGAACCACATGCGTTTTTGCGGTCATCATTTCTGCCAAGCAATTTTTGGTTCTGCTATGTCCAATGTCCAGAGTATGGCTGTTTCCCCCTACAATACATTGTCAGCAAGGTAAGTCCATGCCCCCCAGCATGGTATAGGTTGTAGTATACCTGCACTTGTGCGCAGAATCATGCTTGGGTTTTTGTATCAGGTCCTAATAGTATTTGAAGATGCTGGTATATATTTTAGCCAGTTTTCTGTCAAACAGTTTTGAAACATAATGCAACGTGCTGACCGTAAAACGATGTACCTTGGAGGCATTCATCAATTTGATAGGTGTTTGTCGTGGGGGGGGCTGAGATACGTGCCCACGTGTTCCTACGGTCACGTAATGAAGTGTAGGGGAAAGTGCAGTGAACTAAAAGACTTGGTGATGTATGTACATTCATCTTCGAGGAACTGTGGACTGGAAATCTGTAGGCTCTCAGAAAAAAGCCAATGAACTAACCCCACTATAGTGCTTGTGTCAATTGAGAGGCAGAAGAAATGTAGAAGATCGTTATTGTAAGGTAGGACTTCCGGAAGACTTTAATAGACAAGTTTATTTTTCCCCTGTGCGGAAGAGAAACGTCGAGAAAAGGTAATTGTTGTCCTTCTCCTCCTCTAGTGTTAATATTTAATAGTAGGTTCGCAGAGTGTTGAGGTTGTGAGGGAGCCCCCGTACGTCAAGAATTTTTTGGGTACAATGACAAAAATATCATCTACGTACCGCATCCATTAACTGAGCGAGGGATGTTACTGCGAGGATGCTTCTTGATTCCAGGTCCTCCATATCTAGAATTGGCAAGAACTGCACTAAGGGGGATCCATTCTATTCCGAAGAGTTGATTTGTACTTCTTGTCCTCAAACCAAAAACAGATTATAGAGCGAACACATATTCGACAAGGCTCACAAACTTGGCGGTGGATACAGTAACTCTGTATCAACTTTAATCACCCTGGCGAAGAATGATCAATGGCTTGATCAACTGGGACATTTGGTGAATAAGGCAGTCACTTTCAAAACTTGCAAGCCTTCTTTAGCACTCATTTCGAGATCCCTGAACGTTAAGGATGTCACCCCGAATGCTTTAGATGAGCCTGACTGATTTGCGTACCCAGGATCTTTGACAAATATTTTCGCCAAAAACTCCTGCTAACTGTGAGGGGCGCGGTGCCGATTCCAGATGTAATGAGGTTTCATAGCACATTTGTTCTGTGGGTCTTTGGGAAAACCATAAAGTCTTGCTGACTGGGGTTGGTAGGGATGTGCGCAAGAGCTTTTTAACCTTCTTCTGATTTCCTACCACCCTACATCCCAACCAATCCCAAGTCAGCAAGACTTTTATGGTTTACCAAAGACCCACAAACCAAATAGTGGCCTATGAGACCCATTACCATGCTGGAATCGCAGCGCCCCTACACAGTCTAGCAGAGTGTTTGGCGAAATATTGTCAAATCTTCCTGGGTACAATCATAGTCTGGCTCATCTAAAGCATTCGGGTGACCTCCTTACCCGTATCAGGGATCTCGACATGATTGATAAGAAGCTTGCAAGTTTTGACGTGACTGCCTTATCACCATGTCCAGTTGATCAAGCCATTGATTCTTATCTCCGCAGGTTTGATAAGAGATATACAGAGTTACCTGTACCCCGCTAAGAATTTTGTAGCTTGTCAACTATGTTTTCGTTTATAACTGTTTTAGGTTGATGAAAAAGTACAAACAACTCTTCGGACTAGCCAAGGGATCCCCCCTTAGTTGGCAGTTCTTGCCAATTTTATATATTGAGGACCTTGAATCAAGAAGGATCCACAGTAACATCCCACGATCAGTTACATGGATGCGATACGTATATGATATTTTGGTCATTGTACCCAAAAATCTTGACGTACGGGTCAACCTCAACACCATCAAACTCTGGAACCTACTATTAAATTTACACTAGATGGAGGAGAAGGACAACCAATTACCTTTTCCTCGAAGTTCACTCACTTACGCACAGGGGAAACTAAACTTTCTTTAAAGTCTACAGCAGCCTACCGACAAGAACGAACTTCTACATTCTTCTCTCACCTATGAACACGAATAACCTAAAAGAATGGGGTAGTTATGGCTTCTTTTGAGAGCCTACAGAATTCCTGTCCACTTCCTCGAAGATGAATGTATCATACTTCACCAACTCTTATTACAGTACACTTGCACTTTCCCAACACTTCATACGTGACTTGTAGGAAACGTGCGGCACTTATCCTCAGCAATACCAACACCTATCAAATTGAAGAAAAGCCTCCAATTTAATCGTTATAACCGGTCACAACGTTGCCACTAATGTTTCAAACATGTTTTGACAAAAACAAAACTGTCTAAATATCTACCCAGCACTTCAACAACTATTAGGAATGGTAGATGAAAGGTTCAGAGAACCGTACATTTTTTCTGAATTTATCTACTATTAGGAACCTATGACAAAAACCCAAGGCATTGATTCTGGTCACAGAGTTGGCAGAATCTACACTATAACCAATGTTGTGGGGAGTGACAAAGTATATGTATGGAAGACAGCCAGAGACTCTGGACATTAGAATAGCAGAACAACAAAAATGCTTGCAGAAATATGAGACCGGCAAAAACGAAATTGTTCAACATAGAGACATTTTGGACACCTCATGAAATTCAATGTAGCAAACTCCGGTATTTAAAGAAGAGCGACTTAAGACGAGAAATGCATTGAAGCTTGCCTAATTTCTGTCAGTAACACTAAAAGCAAAATCCGGTAGTTACAGTATTTCAAAATTGACTGAAGTCAAAGGAGGTTATTACCCTCCTGAACTGGTTACTTGACGCCAGCAGGTCCCTCTCTTGCCTCACCTCACTTATTCCATTACTACTACTACTACTGACTATACCACTACTACTACAGACGCAACCTCTACCCACGCTCACCTCACCCTGACTCCTGCCACTATAATATAAAATGTTTTCTATAGTTTTCTCTGTATTAGGACTGAATGAAGCATCGTGGCGAAACGTTTTCCTTTAATACATGTCCGGACCTGTACATACGTGTCTTTTTCCACATCTTGTCGGATCACCATCCTTTCCTCACCTGGAGTTTACCTTGGAGAGAGTTCCGGGGGTCACGCCCCCTTGCGGCCCGGTCCTTGACCAGCCTCCCTGGGGGCTCAGACCTGATCAACCAGGCTGTTGCTGCTGGCTGCACGCAAACCAACGTCGAGCCACAGCCCGGCTCAAACCATACTTACCTATGTCCATTCTAAATCTAAATTTATCCAACTTATATCCATTATTTCTGGTTCTTACCTGGTTCGACCAAGCCCTCGAGTACTTTCTTAATATCTCCCTTGTTTATGGCTTCAAGCCACTTATACACTTCAATGATATCTCCCCTCATTCTACGCCTCACCAGAGAGTGGAGATTTAGATGGCTTTAAGTCTAACTTCATACGGGAGGTTTCCTTACAACAGTAAATTCATTTTAGTCATTCGTTCACTGTAGTTCTCTAATGAAATCTATGTCCATCCCTGTAGTCAGGGGACCAAAACTGAGCAGCAATAATCAAATGAGGCCTCACTAGTGATGTATAGAGCTGCGAATAACTTCTGGACTTCAGTTACTTATACTTTCTTGAAATAAATCCAAGTATCTGTGGCCTTTTTGCACCACAGTCTAAGGCACTGCATGTCTTTGGTAGGTAAGACACATAGGCACAGTTAGGCAACTTTAATCCGAAATGTTCGCCTGCACAGTAGCTTTCTTCATCGAATACAGAAAGGAGGAAGGAACAGTAGAGATGGAAGCCGATGTAATCAGTCCATCACCCCCTTGAAGTCCGTAGAATTTGAGTTTGTCAGTCCCGTCAGCCTGGAGCAAGTTCAGTTCCAAAGTCTGGACTATCTGAAGATCAAGCGACAGTGTCAGAGACTATATATACTGTTCGGAAGGAGAGTGCAGAGTAAGTAGTAGTAGTGAGAAATGTAGCCACTGAGAGGTCAGGTCCCTCTCAGGATCCGAACAGTTCTCACTGTGAAAGTGTTGGTCGCAAGTGTTTCAGTACCAAGGAGGCCATGTGGTTTTGCAGTGTCTTACAAGATGAACATCAAAATGTAAACAATACCGACAGGTTGGTAGTAAACACATAGGCAAACAGTTAGGCAACTTTAATCCGAAACGTTTCGCCTCACAGTAATGCTTCTTCAGTCGAATACAGAAATAGTAAGGAAGGAACAGTAGAGATGTTGAAAGAACGATGTAATCAGTCCCATCACCGCTTGAAGTCGTGAATTTGAGGTTGTCAGTCCCTCAGCCTGGAGAAGTTTCAGTTTCACAGTCATGGAAACTAACTGAAGATCAAGCGACAGTGCAGAGAACCCTTAAAATACTGTCTGAAGGAGAGGTTCAGAGTATGCAGTAGAGCGAGAATGTAAGCCACTGAGAAGGTCAGGTCCAACAGTTCTCAACTTGAAAGTTGTCCAAGATTTTCTGTACCAAGAGGTCCATGGGTTTCAGTGTCTGACAAGATGAAACAACAAAATAGCTTCCTTGTCTTTAGCATTTTCTGCTTACCATGACTCCCAGTCCTATTCACATTCTGTATGTCAAGCTCCGACTTCACCTAGATTATAGCTTCGAGGATTATTTTCATTACCAAGGGCAAGTACCTTACACTTATCCACATTAAACTCATCTGCCATTTTTCAGACCAAGACAATTTTGTCCAAATCGTCCAGAGAAGTCATTCGTCCATCTATCCTAGCACTGCGTCTATTTAGATGTAATAAATTTTTAATGACCCTCGCTCACTCTTTACCCTTCCTGCTCCTTCTATTATTCCCACTAAAAACCTATTACTGACACTTAGTCAAATAGTGCCACTGCCTTTCCTCAATATCCACCTCATTTGCCTATTACTAGTTCAAGTCCTCATGTTACAACCCTGCGACTTAACATTTTGCCCACCAAAACCCATACCACTAACTGAATACCTAGTTAAAGACCTAACACTCCCTCCACTGCGTTGGCCCATGCTCCCACCCCACACCAAGATAAGTTAACCCCATCCCCTGGCATACATGTCATTTCTGCCTAGAAAGGTCCCAGTTTGTCCAAATGAATTTTCCCGGCATTTTCCTTAACAGTATTTGTCTAGCCAGCAATTGACACATCCAATTGCTCTGGAACAACCAATCATCTCCAACTCCTCTCCTTGGCAAAGAAGCCACATATGACAGGGTTTCCCCACCCTTCCACCTAATTATCTCTATTGCTGACCCTATACCAGCTAACAGGGTCTCACTTACCTACTCTTGCCCAACATCGTTGCCTCCAGCACTGAGCAGATACTCAGGATTGCTCCCATTACTCTCATGATGTCATCCAGAGCGTCTAACAGATAACCTTCATCCCAGCCCCAGAAACACACTCTACTCCTGCCTCCTACTCCTATCCTTCAAGCAGAATACCCTATCCATGTACCTAATCTGGCTATCCCCAACAAAACAATGTTTTTAACCTTCCTCTGTCGACGTGTCCGTCGATGATGCTCCGGTAGTCGACCTCACATTCGCCAGGTAGCATAACACCACGTTGTAGAATTCTCAAGACGTTCTCGATGGTCTTCGTTGGGGTTCTAGTCGGATGCCTTACTCACGTCCTGCCAGTGCTTCTTTTGGTGCTCGTTGTGGATATCCCAGTAGTAACACACACATTCTTCAGGTACACCGAGAATGATTGGAAGTTTTCCACGTTAGTATTCTGGTTCTCGTTGTAATAGTTTTCTTCTGCCTCTCCAAACCATTTTCCTTGATCTCAGCTTGGTTCCATTGCCACCGCGGGCCACTGACCAAGCTCCCCATCTAAACCTGGACTCACAAGTTATTTAATATGTTTAAGTATTGCACCCCATACCCATCCTGTGGGCCGTAAGTCAAAAGATTACAGAGGTGACATAAATGGTCAGGACTGGACTCCAAAAGTTTTGATAGCTGAGCAAGTTACGAGGTAATGACTCACCAATATACAAAGGTAATGAACTCACAATTTACAAAGTAATGAACTCACAATTTAACAAAGGTAATGACTGCCAGTAAGTCTGGGTCACAATCATGACAAGTTAACAAAGGTATTTACAGATACAGAGGAACGTAATGGTCCAGGTACTGAGGCCCCAAAAGTTTTGATAGCTGAACTAGGTGACAAAAGGTAATGAGCTCACAAGTTACAAAGGTAATGAATTCTGTAGAATGTTACTTACGTTTTTATACTTTGGCTACAATCAAGAACAAATTATGAGTAATGATGCAATCACCACTTCCCACAACGCGTCTCAACTAGTAATGAGTTATGGGTGCAAATATTGATTGTTGAGTCACACACACCACACACCTCCACCCTACACACACACCACACACACACACACACACACACACACACACAAACAGAACACAACAACATTAGTTAATATACTTTAATGCACCCCATACCCATCCTGTGGGCGGTAGCAAAAGATAACAAAGGTACATATGGGTCCAGTGACGACCCCAAAAGTTATGATAAGCTGAACTATGTTACAAAAAGGTAATGAACTCCAGGTAGATCTGTCACTACTCATGCAAGTTACAGAGGCAAATGAATCACTTCACCTCCAATACAGGGTTACAGTCACTGAACAAATTACAAAGTTAATGAATCACTGATACTTCCCTACCTGTCACAATTGTAATGAGTTAAATAATACAAATATAAGTGGATCATACACCCACCCGTAGCGCGCTGCAGCACATACACACACTAGGGCGCACGCACGGACATGTGCAACACGAGCGTAACAACATATATGCATACACACAAAGGACGCACAGCCCCCAACACACACACCCACACACACACTCACCACCCACCCAAAACACACACACCCTCACACCCACCCACACACACTCCCTCACACGACACACCAACACACACACCCCACACACTCACACCACACCCCACACACGCCACACACGCACAACACACACCGCACACAACGCCACACACACAGCACACGACAATACGCACACACACACACACACACTGTACACCGTGTATGTCCAGGGCCACAAACCGTGGAGTATTGCAGAACCCTTATTGAGGAACCCGCACTTGATAAAGTCACCGTCTAAAAACTAGAGAAAGTATACAAAGGTTTGTGCGACAAGGTTAGTTATCCAGAGCTAAGGGGAATGTCCCTACGAAGAAAGATAAGGGAAATTCGCCTGACGACGCTGGGAGACAGAGGTCAGGGGAGCACATTATAACGACATATAAAATACGCGGGAATAGACCAAGAGGACAAGGACAGGATTTCCAGGGATGGGACACAGAATCAAGGAGGTCCACAATTGGAAGTTGAAGACACAAATGAGTCATAGAGATAGATAGGAAGTATTTCTTCAGTCCATATAGTTGTAAGGGCAGGGAATACCTAGAAAATGACGTAGTGGAGGCATAAGGAACCAAACACAGTTTAAAAGACGAGGTTTGGTAAGCTCATGGAGTCGGGAAGAGAGGGTCTATAGCAACCGGTAAGAGGCCGGGGCCAGGAAGCTAGACCTCGACCCCAAGCAACCACAAATAGGTGATTTAACACACACTCACACAACACCCGCACACACACCTCACACACACCCACCCACACGAACTTCACACACACACACACACACACACCACACACACACACACACACACACACACACACACACCACTCTGCTCAATCCTCCTTCTCTCCCTCTCTCCCTCCTTTCCTCCCTCCTCATCTCTCTCCCTCAACTCTCCCTCTTCCCTCTACTCTCTCTCCCTCACTCTCCCTCACTCTCTCCCTCTCTCTCCCCTCTCTCTCTGCCCCTCGCCCTTCTCCCTTCTCTCTCCCCATCTCTCTCTCCCCCCTCTCTCTCCCCCCGTCTCCCTTCTTCCTCTCCCTCTCTCTCTCCCATCTCTCTCACCCTCTCATCTCCCCTCCTCTCTCTCTCCCTCTCTCTCCTCCGCTCTTCTCCCTCTCTCGTTCCTCCCTCTCTCTCTAACTCCTCCCTCTCTCTCTCCCTCTCGCTCTCGCCCTCTCTACTCTCCTCTCTCCCTCTCTCTCTCTCTTCGCTCTCTCTCTCCTCTCTCTCCCCTCTCTCCTCTCCTTCTCCCTCACTCCCATAACCCAATCTCTCACCTCCTCTCTCTCTCTAAAGGCTCCTCTCTCCGATCTCGTCCATTTCTCTCTCTCATAGCCTTTCCCTCGCCCTCCCTTTCTCCCCTCTCTCATCTTTCTCTCCCTCTCCCTCTCCCTCTCTTTCTCCCCCTCTCTACCCTTTCCTCTTCACTCCCCCCTCAACATTTCTCTCTCTCCCCCTGGTCTAATCCCCTCACCCCATACTCTCTCCTCTCTCTCCCTCTTTCCTAACCCTTTCTCTCTCCTCTCTTCTCCCTCTTTCTACCCTTTCTCTCTCTCTACCTCCCTCTTTCTACCCCTTTCTCACTCCTCTCTCTCCATTCCACCCTTTCTCCTCTCCCCCCCACACCCCCTCCCCCGCTAGCCTTCTGTTGCGGTAACAAAAAAAAAAAAAAAAAAAAAAAAAAAAAAAAAAAAAAAAAAAAAAAAAAAAAAAATATGGGTAGGCCTTAGAGGACGGAAACCAAGAGATGCTGGTAGAGAACCAGGGAGGAGAGACGGGAGTCTTGAGACTAACCAAAAAAGGGAGGAAGATTGGGGAAGGAAGAATAGTAGAGCTTGGTAAGGAAAATGGAGAGCGGATAGCTGAAGAGTGCAGGAAGTGGAAGTACAGGTCATTAGCAGCAGAAGCTAGGATACCAACAGAGCGTTAGAAGATGAACTGCAAAAGCCTGAAACAGATTAGATAGATAAATGACAATTCAGATTGTGACATCAAGGTAAATTCAAAGTCACAGGCGGCAGACAAGAGGTATGGTATGCAACAACGGAGACATGACCGTACACGAAGGCCCTATCAAGACACACGTTGGGGCCTAGGGTAAAAACGATGAGCACACTGAGATCCAAAGACAGGTCTGAAGACAATGATGAAATTCAAGACAGGCGCAGAACAGGGATGGTAAGCAACAAACGAGACATCCGGTACCGAAGGCCCATCAGACCCACGTGGGGCCAGGGAAAAGACGATGAGCACACTAAGATCAAGCGACGGTCCGAAGACAATGAAGGTTTGTTATGCATGAGATTCTAACAGCCGAACTGAGTAGCCAAGGGACAGCTGGCCAGAAAGACAGTCCACTGAGAATAAAGTTTCAGATATGACAGGGACTGAACGCAAACATGTCAATGTAAGGAAATAAAATGCCTCAGAGGAAGCAGATAGGAGACACATGGGAGAAGGAAAGGTGCGAGGTCAGTCTTTGTGGTACGGGCTCCAAGAAGCCAAGGGGGTCCAACTTTGATGAAAAAAACAGTGAGAGAGAAAAATGATTGAGGCATGCATGAAAACAATAGGGAGAGGGCAAATGACCAGGTGACAAATTTTTCAGAGAATTGGGTGGGTTTGCGAGTGGAAGGAGTAACGCCTGTACAGAGTAACATTCAAGGAAGAATCAGTCGAGATCAAGATATCTGCAAGAGAAAAGCAAGACTGAGACAAAGGAGGGTACCAGAGAGTATACCTCGAACCGCGACAGAACACAAGAAGAAAGGACTCACGCTGAGAAAGAGAGGTACAGAGACGCAAGGAGGAACGAGAACAATGAAAATGCGCAGACCCAGACCAGGTAGGAAGGCAAACAACACCCCCACATAATCTCCCACCCAAAGACGCCCACTCCGCAACATTCCCAACGCAACTAGCAACCTATCTACATTACCCACTCACTGTTCCCTCGGCCACCAAACCCCATATCACAAACCTCACCCCAACGGCTGCTGTCCCTTTATGGGCATTCTGACCCAACCCCCATCAACACATACCCCACTACACCACAGCCCCATATAGGCCTCCACCACGCTCTCGCTCCCCCCAACCCAAATATACTACATACCACAATGATAGAAAGGAAACTAAAGGTTAGGTACAACAAACGCGATGAATAACGAATAAACATGAGGAGTGAATGAAAGAATCAGTGAAAAATCCCCAACATCACAGATCACAAGAAACAAAACTCGCTGAGACAATAACAGTCAAAATCGTCCCAACAGGATATCAGATCCTAGGAAAGATAGAAGGAGTAGAGGGGGAGGAGGAGTTGCAGCTGCTCATAAAACACCACTGGGATTTGAGGAAATGAGGCAAGGACCTGCTTGGAAGAAAGAGACTACATTGTAGGTACAATTCCATCCGGAGAACATAAAGTATCATTGGAGTGATTATAACCCACCACAACCATTACTTGTGGAAAAGACACTTATTTACAGTTCAGGACATTTATTAAAGGAAACGTTTCGCCACGAGTGGCTTCTTCAGTCCTAATACAGAGTTAGTTAGTTTAATATGTTTATTATGCACCCCATACCCATCCTGTGGGCGGTAGTCAAAAGATTACAGAGGTACATAATTGGTCCAGGGACTGGACTCCAAAGTTTTGATAGCTGAGCAAGTTACAGAGGTAATGAACTCACAATTTACAAAGGTAATGAACTCACAATTTACAAAGGTAATGAACTCACAATTTACAAAGGTAATGAACTCCAGGTAAGTCTGGTCACAATCATGACAATACAGAGAAAACTAAGAAAACATTTATATATATAGTGGCAGGAGTCAGGTGAGGTGACGCGGGGGTAGAGTGGTAGTAGTAGTAGTAGAAAGTAGTAGTGAGTTTAAAGGGACACATTGCAACATCTGGTATTTTTTATTGTAGACGTTTCGCCATCCATGGCTTTTATCAATACAAATTCTAGGACATAACTTGAAGACAGTAGAACTATGTACAGAAGATGAGGTAATCAGTCCCTCAACCTAGGAGTAGGTGCGAAGAGCACCATAGTCGTGGAGATTCTGAAGCAGAAGAAAGGGAGCTGGCGCTTAAAATAGTAACGTCAGGTGTAGCAGACGAGGGCAAATTCACTGGTGGGGGCGGGATTCCCCATTTGGAAGTAGGCCCTTTCCCCAAAGAGATGGGTTAGTTGTAGTAGTAGTTGTCGTAGTCGTGAAGGTTATGTACATGTCCTCAGAATTAAGATTCCATGATGTTGCAGTGTCTGACAAGTTGTGTACGAATGGTACATAATACCGACAAGATGAGATTAAGACACATGTGAAACATCTGGGTATCTTTATTGTAGACGTTTCGCCATCCAGTGGCTTTATCAAAAACAAATTCTAGGACATAACTTGAAGACAGTAGAACTATGTACAGAAGATGAGGTAATCATCCCCAACCTAGGAGTAGGTGCGAAGAGCACCATGTCGTGGAGATTCTGAAGCAGAAGAAAGGAGCCTGGCGCTTATATAGTAACGCCCAGTGTGCAGACGAGGGCATATTCACTGGTAGGCGGGATTCCCCAGTGGAAGTAGGTCCTTCCCAAAGAGATGGGTTAGTTTTTAGTAGTGTTGTAGTAGTAGTTGTCGTGGTTCGTTGAAGTTATGTACAGTCCTCACGACTACGACAACTACTACTACAACTACTACTACAACTAACCCATCTCTTTGGGAAGGACCTACTTCCACTGGGAATCCCGCCTACCAGTGAATATGCCCTCGTCTGCTACACCTGACGTTACTATATAAGCCCAGGCTCCTTTCTTCTGCTTCAGAATCTCCACGACTATGGTGCTCTTCGCACCTACTCCTAGGTTGAGGACTGATTACCTCATCTTCTGTACATAGTTCTACTGTCTTCAAGTTATGTCCTAGAATTTGTATTGATAAAGCCACTGGATGGCGAAACGTCTACAATAAAGATACCCAGATGTTGCACATGTGTCTTAATCTCATCTTGTCGGTATTATATACCATTCGTACACAGTATAGTAGTAGTAGTAGTAATGGAACTAAGGAGGTGAGGCAAGAGAGGGACCTGCTGGCATCAAGTAACACCATTCCCAAATGGGTAATATCCTCTTGCTTAGTAATTTTGAAATACTGTAACTACCGGATTTTTGCTTTATAGTGTTACTGACAGAAATTAGTGCAGCTTCAATGCATTTTCTCCGTCTTAAGTCGCCCTTCTTTAATAACTAGTTTAGCTTCACTAAATTTTCATGAGGTGTCCAACATCGTCCTCTAGTTAACACATGCGTTTTTTTGCGGTCATCATTTCTGCAAGCATTTTTGTGTTCTGCTATTCTAATGTCCAGAGTTATGGCTGTTTCCCCTACATATACTTTGTCCACACCCCCCACATGGTATAGTGTAGATTCCTGCACTGTGCCAGAATCATGCTTGGGTTTTTTGTATCAGGTTCCTAATATATTTTGAAGAGCTGGTAGATATTTTAGCCAGTTTTCTGTCAAACATGTTTGAAACATTATGGCCCGTTGCTGACCGGTAAAACGATGTAACTTGGAGGCTTTTCTTCAATTTGATAGGTGTTGGTCTTGCTGAGGATACGTGCCGCACGTTTCCTACGGTCACGTATGAAGTGTAGGGAAAGTGCAGTGAACTAAAAGAATTGGTGATGTATGTACATTCTTCTTCGAGGAAACTGTGGACTGGAAATTCTGTAGGCTCTCAGAAAGAAGCCAAATAACTACCCCTCTTTTAGTTCTTGTGTCATGGGAGAGAAGAAATGTAGAAGATCGTTCTTTTTAGGTAGGTTTTCCCGGTAGACTTTAAAAGAAAGTTTATTTTCCCCTGTGCGGAAAGAGAACGTCGAGAAAAGGTAATTGGTTGTCCTTTCTCCTCCTCTAGTGTAAATTTAATAGTAGGTTCCAGAGTGTTGATGGTGTTGGGGATGCCCCGTACGTCAAGATTTTTGGGTACAATAAACCAAAATATCATCTACGTACCGCATCCTGTAACTGGAGCGAGGTGTTACTGAGGATCCTTCTTGATTCCAGGTCCCCCAAATATATAAATTGGCAAGAACTGCACTAAGGGGGGATCCCATGGCTAGTCCGAAGAGTTTGTTTGTACTTCTTGTCCTCAAACCTAAAACAGTTATAACGAACACATAGTTCGACAAGGCTCACAAAATCTTGGCGGGTACGGGTAACTCTGTATCATCTTTAATCACCCTGCGAAGAAGATCAATGGCTTGATCAACTGGGACATTGGTGAATAAGGCAGTCACGTCAAAACTTGCAAGCTCTTACATCATGTCGAGATCCCTGATAGGGTTTAAAGGAGGTCACCCGAATGCTTTAGATGAGCCTGACTGATTGTACCCAGGAGCTTTGACAAATATTTCGCCAAAACTCCTGCTAGACGGGTGAGGGGCGCTGCCGATTCCAGATGTAATGGGTTTCATGGCACATTTGGTTTGTGGGGCTTTGGTAAACCATAAATCTTGCTGACTTGGGGTTGGTAGGGATGTGGCGCAAGAGCTTTTTACCTTCTTCTGATTTCCTACCATCCCTACATCCCTACCAATCCCAAGTCAGCAAGACTTTATGGTTTACCAAAGACCCACAAACCAAATGTGCCTATGAGACCCCTTACATCTGGAATCGGCCCGCGCCCCTCACAGTCTAGCAGGAGTTTTGGCGAAATATTTGTCAAAGCTCCTGGTACAATCAGTCAGGCTCATCTAAAGCATTCGGGTGACCTCCTTAACCGTATCAGGGATCTCGACATGAGTGATAAGAAGCTTGCAAGTTTTGACGTGACGCCTTATTCACCAATGTCCCCGTTGATCAAGCCATTGATCTTCTTCGCAGGGGGATTAAAGATGATACAGAGTTACCTGTACCCCGCCAAGATTTTGTGAGCCTTGTCGAACTATGTGTTCGTTATAACTGTTTTAGGTTTGGGGGACAAGAAGTACAAACAACCCCTTCGGACTAGCCATGGGATCCCCCCTTAGTGCAGTTTTTGCCAATTTTTATATGGAGGACCTGGAATCAAGAAGGATCCTCAGTAACATCCCTCGCTCAGTTACATGGATGCGATACGTAGATGATATTTTGGTCATTGTACCCAAAAATCTTGACGTACGGGCATCCTCAACACCATCACACTCTGGAACCTACTATTAAATTTACACTAGAGGAGGAGAAGGACAACCCAATTACCTTTTCTCCCAAGTTCTCTTACGCACAGGGGAAAATAAACTTTCTTTTAAAGTCTACCGGAAGCCTACCTACAAGAACGATCTTCTACATTTCTTCTCTCACCATGACACAAGAACAAAAAGGGGTAGTTATTGGCTTCTTTCTGAGAGCCTACAGAATTTCCAGTCCACAGTTCCTCGAAGAAGAATGTACATACATCACCAACTCTTTTAGTTCACTGCACTTTCCCCTACACTTCATACGTGACTGTAGGAAACGTGCGGCACGTATCCTCAGCAAGACCAACACCTATCAAATTGAAGAAAAGCCTCCAAGTTACATCGTTTTACCGGTCAGCAACGTTGCCACTAATGTTTCAAACATGTTTGACAGAAAACTGGCTAAAATATCTACCAGCTCTTCAACTACTATTAGGAATGTAGATGAATGGTTCAGAGAACCGACATGTGTCTAATTTATCTACTATTAGGAACCTGATACAAAAACCCAAGCATGATTCTGGCACAAGTGCAGGAATCTACACTATACCATGTGGGGGTGTGACAAAGTATATGTAGGGGAAACAGCCAGAACTCTGGACATTAGAATAGCAGAACACAAAAATGCTTGCAGAAATGATGACCGCAAAAACGCATTTGTTCAACATAGAGACGATGTTGGACACCTCCCTGAAATTCAATGAAGCTAAACTCCCTTTTTTTAAGAAGACGAAATTAAGACGGAGAAAATGCATTGAAGCTGCACTAATTTCTGTCAGTAACACTATAAAGCAAAAATCCGGGAGTTACAGTATTTCAAAATTACTAGCAAGAGGATATTACCATCCTGGGAACGGTTTTACTTGACGCCAGCAGGTCCCTCTCTTCCTCACCTCCTTGTTCCATTACTACTACTACTACTACTACTACTACTACTACTACCCACCTCTACCCCGCGTCACCTCACCTGACTCCTGCCACTATATAATAAATGTTTTTCTTAGTTTTCTCTGTATTAGGACTGAAGAAGCCACTCGTGGCGAAACGTTTCCTTTAATACATGTCCTGAACTGTACATAAGTGTCTTTTTCCACATCTTGTCGGTATCACCATACCATTTCCTCACCTGGAGTTTACCTGGAGAGAGTTCCGGGGGTCAACGCCCCCGCGGCCCGGTCTGTGACCAGGCCTCCTGGTGGATCAGAGCCTGATCAACCAGGCTGTTGCTGCTGGCTGCACGCAAACCAACGTGCGAGCCACAGCCCGGCTCAAACCAGTACTTACCTATGTCCATTCTAAATCTAAATTTATCCAACTTATATCCATTATTTCTGGTTCTTACCTGGTTCGACACCCTCAGTACTTTATTAATATCTCCCTTGTTTATGGCTGTCATCCACTTATACACTTCAATGATATCTCCCCTCATTCTACGCCTCTCCAGAGAGTGGAGATTTAAGGCTTTAAGTCTATCTTCATACGGGAGGTTCCTTACACAGTAAATCATTTTAGTCATTCTTCTCTGTATGTTCTCTAATGAATCTATGTCCATCCTGTAGTAAGGGGACCAAAACTGAGCAGCATAATCTAAATGAGGCCTCACTAGTGATGTATAGAGCTGCGAAATAACTTCTGGACTTCTGTTACTTATACTTCTTGAGATAAATCCAAGTAATCTGTTGGCCTTGTTGCACACACTAAGGCACTGCTGTCTTGGTAGGTAAGACACATAGGCAACAGTTAGGCAACTTTAATCCGAAATGTTTCGCCTGCACAGTAGGCTTCTTCAGTCGAATACAGAAAGTAGGAAGGAACAGTAAGAGATGTGAAGACGATGTAATCAGTCCATCACCCTTGAAGTCGTAAAATTTTTGAGGTTGTCAGTCCCTCAGCCTGGAGAAGTTCGTTCCATAGTCAGGAACTATCTGAAGATCAAGCGACAGTGCAGAGACTTAAATACTGTCGGAAGGAAGGTGCAGAGTAGTAGTAGTAGTGAGAATGTAGCCACTGAGAGGTCAGGTCCCTCTCAGATCCAACAGTTCTCACTTGAAAGTGTTGTCCAAGTGTTTTTCTGTACCAAGAGCCATGTTTTTTGCAGTGTCTGACAAGATGAACATAAAAATGGTATACAATACCGACAGGTTGGTAGGTAAGACACATAGGCAACAGTTAGGCAACTTTAATCCGAAACGTTTCGCCTGCACAGTAGGCTTCTTCAGTCGAATACAGAAAGTAGGAAGGAACAGTAGAGATGTGAAGACGATGTAATCAGTCCATCACCCTTGAAGTCGTAGAATTTGAGGTTGTCAGTCCCTCAGCCTGGAGAAGTTCAGTTTCACAGTCAGGAACTATCTGAAGATCAAGCGACAGTGCAGAGACTTAAATACTGTCGGAAGGAGAGGTGCAGAGTAGCAGTAGTAGCGAGAATGTAGCCACTGAGAGGTCAGGTCCAACAGTTCTCACTTGAAAGGGTTGTCCAAGGAGTTTTCTGTACCAAGAGGTCATGTGTTGCAGTGTCTGACAAGATGAACATCAAAATAGCTGTCTTGGCTTTAGATTTCTGCTTACCATGACTCCCAAGTCCTTTTCACATTCTGTATGATCAAGCTCTACTTCACCTAGATTATAGCTTCGAGGATTATTTTCATTACCAAGGGCAAGTACCTTACACTTATCCACATTAAACTTCATCTGCCATTTTTCAGACCAAGACAATTTGTCCAAATCGTCCTGGAGTTCATTGATATCCTCCTCAGAGTGAATTATACGGCCTATCTTTGTATCATCAGCAAACTTACTCATGTCACTCGTAATCCCTTCATCAAGGTCATTAATGTAAATTATGAACAAGAGAGGGCCTAAAACTGATCCTTGTGGAACGCCACTAGTGACTAATCCCCATTCAGATTTCACTCCATTAATGGTAACTCTCTGCTTTCTATTGGTAAGCCATGCCTCAATCCATGCTAGAACTTTACCTCCTATACCATGAGCTGCCACTTTTCTTAATAGCCTCTTGTGAGGTACTCTATCAAAGGCTCTACTAAAATCCAAATAAACAATATCATATTCCTTATCCCTGTCAACTGCCTCAATTTCATTCATGGAATTTAGTACTTCCTGCATTTGTTAACATTCCATCAGAGGCACCAACTGTAACCCAACTGAATTCCTGGGCAGAGGGAAGGAATTCAGTTGGGTTACACTAGGTGCCTCTGACGAAATGTAATGCAATACTATTACCTTTTAATCCTTCCTATTAGAGGTCTGGGTTAGCCTAAATCAGGGCTACTCAACTGGCAGCCCGCAGTCCGAATCTAGACCTTGTTAGTGTTCTAGTTGGACTGTGGGCTTCAAATTCAAATTCAAATTCAAAGTTTATTCTCTATAAGGATTACAATGCTGAGTTTACAGAAATTTGGTTATTGTGTGGTTTACATGTAGTAAAATTGTGATTACAGAGTGTACCACTAGAACGCTTAGCATGGCTAGGCATTTCGGGCATACTTAGTTTTATTCTTAATTGTAAATATTACAAATTATGAGGTAAGTTGGTATTATGGCTAAGTGACTAAATACTAGTTTTTAAGTTTTACAATGTGAATGCTTTTTTTTGGCACAGTACATAGTTTCAGTATTGGAGTAATCACAGGATTCATTATTTTAAGATTGAGATTAACATTTCTGTTTTTTGGTCAAATGATGAAATGAGTGTAAGTGGTGAACACCAGGTGGTATTCGTGTAGTTAGTTGACGGGGTGTATCAGGAGATAAGATGTTTTCTAATGGGAGTTTTGAAAAGGGGATGAATGTGTCTGCAGTTCTAGAGTTCTCAGGGAGGGTATTCCAGATTTTTAGGGCCCTTTTACATACATTGAATTTTTGTAAAGGTTTAGTCGGACACGGGGGAAAGTCGTAGAGAGTTTGTGTCGTGGTTATGCCTGTGAGTTCTGTCACAACTATCAAGAAACGTTTTAGTCAAGGTTGATATTTTGAGTTTTAATGCCCTGTAGATGTAGAAATTTCACATTAGTAAGTGTGGATGGACTGAACTGGGAGTAAGTTTAGGTCTATGAAGAGTAGGGGGGGGTGTTGCCAGGGATGGGATTTAGTGATTATTCTTACTGCAGCTTTTTTTTGGGGTTTATTTGGCTTTAGGTGTGTTGCTGCAGTTGATCCCCAAGCACAAATAGCATAGGTGAGGTTTGGATAAATAAGTGAGTGGTATAGTGTGAGAAGGGCATTTTGCGGGACGTAGTATCGTATCTTGGAGAGGATCCCAACCGTTTTGGATACTTTTTTTTGGTTATATGCTGGATATGGGTGCTGAAATTCAGGTGGTTGTCAAGTATAAGCCTAGGAATTTTCCCCCCCTTATTTCTGGTAATTAGATGTTGTCAATCTTATTGTTAATTGTGCATCTCCTGCTCTGCTACCAAACATAATATAGTAGGTTTTTTTCAGTGTTAAGCTAAGTTTATTTGGGTGTCATCCAAGTCGATATTTTAATCAGCTCCTCATTCACAATGGTGTTGAGGGGGGCAAAATTAGGGTGAGGATGACATAAGTCGTGTCATCAGCAAAGAGAATGGGTTTCAGGTGTTGGATACGTTTGGAAGGTCATTGATGTATATGAGGAAGAGCAGGGACCAAGGACACTTCCCTGCGGAACTCCAGTATCAAGTGCCGTGTTCCTGATGCGTGTCTTTAATGGTGACGTACTGATACCTATTAATAATGTAAGATTTGAAATAAGCAAGCGCATGGCCTCTTATACCGTAATGAAACAAGTTTGTGGAGTAGGATGTCGTGGTCTACTGTGTCAAAAGCTTTTCTTAGGTCAATAAAAATTCCTAGTGGATATTCCTTATTTTCCAACGCTGTGTAAAGTAGATCTAGCATTTTTATGATTGCATCATTAGTGCTTTTATTTTTCCTGAATCCAAATTGGCAGGGGTTGAGTATGTTTTGAGCCGTTATAAATGAATACAGTCTCCTGTGCACGAGTTTCTCAAAGGAGAAAGCTTAGTTAAATAACAGCTGTTACCATGTTCAGGATCAGGTAATACACAAGAGCAGGATTAATACACAATTCTATCTGAATGGAATGCATACACTGAATGGAATACAGTATTCTAGCATAGGTAAATAATGATACTTTCTTCCATTCAATGGTAATTCATATTGGTAATTATCACTTGTGCAATAAAGTTGACTTTTTGGTATTTTGAAAAAAAAGTAACCAGGGGAAAAC
>NW_026506580.1:0-45497 GCF_026875155.1 Cherax quadricarinatus
CTACACTTCGAGGGTGGTGGTATCTTCTACGAGTAACCTGGTCAACACTACACTTCGAGGGCTGGTGGTATCTTCAAAGAGTAACCTGGTCAGCACTACATTTTCGAGGGTTGGTGGTATCTTCTACGAGTAACCTGGTCAGCACTACACTTCGAGGGGGTGGTATTTCTCAGTAACCTGGTCAGCACTACACTTCGAGGCTGGTGGTATCTTCTACGAGTAACCGGGTCAGCACTACACTTCGAGGGTGGTGGTGTGTATCTTCTACAACTGGTTGCAGGCACTCTCGGAAGTTAGCAGATTTATGACTAGGGAAGCAACCACGTTACCTCTGAATATTTTTTTTGCTCTGATGTGCCAGCTATCGGAAAGAACATGAATAAGACACATTTGCAACACTTGGGTTGAAGATTAAGACATGTGCAACAGTTGGGTATCTTTATTGATTTAACGTTTCGCCTACACAGTAAGCTTTTCAGTCAAGTACAGGGGCAGCAGCAGTAATGAAAAAAGATTTACTCAGGCCATCAATAATGTCAGTTAGCCTGGTTCAAGACACTACAACCTTGTACCAGTCGACGAGCTTGGCCCATGGTCGGGCTCCGGGAGTAGAAAGACTGTCGAAATTCATCACAGACTAAAAAAAACTGGCGAAACTAAAGCAGAAATCTTATAAAGAGAAAAGCGCTATATCAAGAAAGGATGTGAAGCTACGTCTGCCCGCGAGGTGTAAAAAACCACCTCGTTCACTCATTCATCAATTAATTTTGGCCTCAGGCCGAACTATACCTAAAACACTCTCGAAATCTATCACCAATATGTTGTAAGATGGTTATAAAACTTTCTCCGTAAGTGTGAGTTATTTGTGAAGCAACGTAGACAACTTACAGAACCCATGAGAGGACCTACACCACCACAACACAACTTACACAACCCAGAGAGGACCTAACACCACAACACAACTTACACAACCCAGAGAGGACCTACACCACCACAACACAACTTACACAACCCAGAGAGGACCTACACCACCACAACAAAAACTTACACAACCCAGAGAGACCTACACCACCACAACACAACTTACACAACCCAGAGAGACCTACACCACCACAACACAACTTACACAACCCAGAGAGACCAAAACCACCACAAACAAACTTACACAACCAGAGAGGGCCTACACCACCAAACACAACTTACACAACCCAGAGAGGGCCTACACCCCCACAACACAACTTACACAACCCAGAGAGGACCTACACCACCACAACACAACTTACACAACCCAGAGACGACCTACCACCACAACACCAAATTACACAACCCAGAGACGACCTACACCACCACAACACAACTTAAAACAAACCCAGAGACGACCCCACACCACCACAACACAACTTACACAACCCAGAGAGGACCTACACCACCACAACACAACTTACACAACCCAGAGAGGACCTACACCACCACAACACAACTTACACAACCCAGAGACGACCTACACCACCACAACACAACTTACACAACCCAGAGAGGGCCTACACCACCACAACACAAAAATTACACAACCCAGAGACGACCTACACCACCACAACACAACTTACACAACCCAGAGACGACCTACACCACCACAACACAACTTACCACCCAGAGACGACCAAAACCCAAAACACTCACAACCCAACACCCAACCCACAACCAAACCCAGAAAACGACCTACCCACCACAACACAACGTACACAACCCAGAGAAGACCTTTCACCACCACAACACAACTTACACAACCCAGAGAGGACCCACACCACAACACAACTTACACAACCCCGAGAGGGCCTACACCACCCACAACACAACTTACACAACCCAGAGAGGACCTACACCACCACAACACAACTTACACAACCCAGAAACGACCTACACCACCACAACACAACTTACACAACCAGAGACGACCTACACCACCACAACACAACTTACAAACCCCGAGAAAGACCTACACCACCACAACACAACTTTTCACAACCCAGAGAGGACCTACACCACCACAACACAACTTACACAACCCAGAGAGGACCAACACCACCACAACACAACTTACAAACCCAGAGACGACCTACAACCCCCAAAAACAACTTTTCACAACCCAGAGACGACCTACACCACCACCAACACAACTTACACACCCAGAGAGGGCCTACACCACATCACAACTTACACAACTCAAAAGGGGGACCTACAACCACCACAACACAACTTACAAACCCCGAGACGACCTACACCACCACAACACAACTTAAAACAACCCCGAGACGACTCAGTACACCACCACAACACAACTCTACACAACCTAGGGAGTGTCGTCATGCCCTACACCACCACACACACAACTATACACACCAGAGACGGACCTAGACACCACCCATCACACAACTTACACACCAGAGACGACCTACAACCACCACAACACAACTACACAACAGAGACGACCTACACCACCACAAAACAACTTACACAACCCATGAGACGACCTACACACCTACAACACACATTACACAAACCATGAGACGACCTACCAGACCACATCACAACTTACACATCTCAGACGAGGACCTACACCACAACAACAACGCCTTATACACAACCATGCATTGACCTACATCACACACACCACACAACTTCACAACCTCGATGAGAGGTACCTACACACTCAAAAACACAACTTACGCAACTCACACAGCCCACTCCACACACCTCGCTAGACATGCCCTACCGCCAGCAATAATCAATAGAGGAGCCGGACGTAATCTGCTCTCAATTTCCGCCGTCATCCTGAGCCGCATTTTTACAGCCCCTCTCAGCAGTTAGAGGCGGGCCGTCACCAGCCCACAGCAAATTGAAGAACCTCTCCGCCCAAACAGTTGCTGACTGGCTTGACTAGCTACACAGGCTGAATGGGTTCACTATACACGCCAGGTCGCACACTACCAGTCCCCAATCACCCCATCAGTTTTCTTACCCTGACCTCTAGTTCTCTCCACCTCATCCTTCCTGATCCTTTCAAATCTTAGAAACGACTGTTTCCATTTAAAAGACGTTCAGCCAGCCTTCCAGATAGCCCCGTTATTACGTCCAGCACAGGAGCTGCAGCGTTTGCTATTTCATTGCAGGAATTTTCTCTCAGAAAAGGAATGCTGCGAATGTATTTGATTGAAATTTGCTAGATGAATAGGAAATACTCAGCGACGGACGACATCCAGCCGACTTGGGCAAGATGTTGTCTGGAGCTTAGACTCTGACCACACCAAGGCCTGTTAGCTACTGGCGCTCCTGTATGGGAGGTATTATCCATCCCCCCCCCACGTACTATACAATTTGCAAGGATAGCGCCTCAAGCAGGAGTTGTGAAAGGCAACAGAAGACACACTGTCCCTATGGCTTGCAGTGTCAACACTGCGGTGGGGTGGACAACCACCCTTTGGGAGCTAGTGCTACACAACAACTGCAACACTGTCTATGGTGAAGCACAACACTGTGTTACCGCCCAACCTCTGACCAACCTCTGCATTCTAATTATGATGCAGCACAACACTGTGATGTACCACAACCACCTGTCTATGGACTGCCACAGCACAACACTGCCTGTAGTGTACCACACACTGGCCAACACCTGTCTATGATGCTGCACAAACACTGAATGTGCTAACATCAACTACTGGCCGCAACAGTGCTGTGATCGTACTGACTCCGAACAATACGTGCACAACCCATTACCACCACCTCCTGGGATAAAAAGTTCTGATGATGCCACCACTACTCATGACAACCACAACCAGTCACCCACTATAACCACCACCACCACAAGCGCCCCAGTATCACCACCCCCCCCCCTCTTACTTTAACCAATAGCCACGAAAAAATCCTCCCTCTCCTCTACCTTCCGCACTTTTCTTGCCTCATTCCTCTCCTTTCACCCTCGGTTTCATTCCTCTACCTCGCCTTAGCCTCCCGCCACCCTCTCACACGCTCGCATTTGCCCCTCCCGCCCATCCGCTCTCCTCCTTCCACCTTCGCCTTGCTCTTCCGTCTGCCTCCTCCAGCTCTCCGTGGCAGCATCTTCTCGTTCCCTGAGTGGAGATCAACAACTGGTTTAGGAGCGCTGGGTGGCCTGCGCCGGAGTCAAAATGACACTGTGCTGGCATCTCCCTTGGCATCCTCTCCTGCTTCGCCCACAATTTGCAACCACGGCCCACAAACTCGAGCGACAAAGAATTCCATACCAAAATTATTACCAATCAAACCATCTTACTGTGGTTTATTCCTTCTCAACTACTTAAAACCCCCCTCACCAACACTTACAAAATAGTTAATATATATCCCTTCTCTAATTTTTTACACCCCTAGTCCTAGTCGGCTAGCCAGGTGGAAGGTCTAAGGGATAGTGGCCAGTTACTGCACCGTAGCATGAGTGTTGCAGTGATGATGGCGCGTATATTACTGATGGCAGAGTCGCGGGAATCCCCCCCACACCCCCCCCACTACACTAGACAAGCCCCCCCCCCCCACCCACATACGAATTTTAACACTGGTGCCTAGCTAGGCGAATCAGTGGCAGTAGTTGGTAGCAGGTGGTGCTGACGTGCATGAGTAGGCGATAGTGGCAGTAGTGGTAGCAGCGTGGTGCTTGGTGAATGGTAGGCGATAGTGCGACAGCCTAGTATGGTAGCAGGTGGTGCTGGCTGACTCGTGTAGTCGGATAGTGGCCAGTAGTTCGGTCGTAGCCAGGTGGCTGCTCGGTGATGGAGGCGATAGTGGCAGTAGTGGCTTAGCAGCGTGCGCTGCCTGGCTTGTTATGCCCTTCTTTAGTAGGCGACACTAGTGGTCACAAGCTAGTGGTGTGCAGCGTCGGCATGCTGGTGAGGTAGCGTGATTTGTTTGGAGACGTAGGGCCTTAGCCACGCCGATGCGTGCTGCGATAACACCATCCTAACATATGTTATAATTTTACCTGCCGAATAACCAGAAGTTATATGAACACATTCAATACCCCCACATCAGAAGCAAGATGCCTCAGGAGACTTAGCAAACTGTTATATTTTCGACCCGCCTTCTAGGATCCTCCTTCCAGCATTAAAGAGAAATCCCAGAAGGCGTCGATCGAAATATACAGATCAATCACCTTAAAGAGTCTATGCCCACTTGCTGCTTGTCTAGGCTCCATTTACGTTCCTGCTGAGACTAACTGCCCCCTTCTCTGCCAATTCTAACAATTGTGTTATCGTTACCAATCACAATAACGTCTTCTCTTGAGTCCTTCTTCTCGCACTTTCCAGAGTCGTAGCCTTCAGTTCCCAGTTCAATCGTCGCTAATACACGCCTGCCTCCCCTCTCCTCTGGGGATAGTCTGGCGGTTATGCCCACAACTTTTCGCAACTTTTCAGGTTTTGAAAGGCACGTTGACTCCAGCGCTGGCCGGTACACGTAGGTGCCTTGTGTGCCTCTTAGATGAAGGTATGCCACAGATGAACATGTTTTTGATGGAAGTATGCCCGAAAGATATTTCTTCTTAGAAGGTAATGATGGCCAATCAAAACATTTCCTCAGAATAATGGAGGGGGGGGCATGCCAAAGGATATTGTCCATTCTTAAACAGGGAAGAATGGGATTAAGATATGAAGAATGTCATTTCAGAGCGGAAGGTGATTTATTTTGCCAACGAACAACTTCTTAGTAAAGGACTGGCCCCAAGATGTCATTCTTGTAGAGAAAGGGATACGCATAAAGATGTTTTTGTACATATATTGTGAGAGGGTTGGATGAGCCAAGAAAATGAACACTTCTTCGATGGAAGGATGCCATTCTCCCCCCCCCCACACCCCATCCCCTCCCCCCTCCCCCCTTCACGAATGACATGACCATCCTATAAACGGAAGAATAAGACAAAGAATAACATCTATTTATCTATTATGATACACACCCCCAATCTATCCCACATATCTCCCCCTTCACTACCCTCTCGCAAGGAATGATGGCAGAGAATGAACTCTTGATACGCAGAAGAGATGGCAAAGAATCGAACTAGAAAAAAGCTAACGTGCAAGACAAAAAGACAAAATCAAAACGCACATAAATAAGGGAGCAAGAATGCGAAACAGACAAATAACAAAAACAGAGGAAACGCTATGAGCTATCAAACGGGGACCTCTAAAATGCATGTCTGCAAACGCACGAGCAAACCCGACCAGTAGGAAAAATAAGCAAGTATTAAGACGAAGAGGCAGGAGGAGGCGGAGGGAAGAACAAGACAATGAAATGCTCAGAACCCTCAGAAGGGTATATTAAGACTTAGGCGCAGAAACTCAATGGTGTATCAATCGCAGGAATCAGGTCGATGCCCAGGAGGAAGGGGGAAGGGCCCCCCCACCCCACCCCCGCACCACCACCCCCCCAACGAGCCCCGCGAAGAATACAATAGAGACGCGCGCTAGAAATTAGCAAACAAAGAAGACGTGTTGCGGAGCTCCTAAGGCAAATTCAAACACCAAAAGCAGTAGTGACGAACAGGGATATTAAATATATAATGTTGAATCTTGAAAGAGAGAGCGAGAGACTGAGATGAGAGAGAGAGAGAGAGAGAGAGTGTCACGTACCCCCCCCCTGCTTACCTAACCATTACTAGATTCTTATAGCCCAGCTGATAGAAAGGGTACACCTCCTGTAGCCAAGCCTGCCATAAAAATAGTAGTCCCTTTACCTTACCATTTAAAGACGTTTCGAGAGTTTATCTACTCTCTGAGCCGGTCATGTCCGGAGTACAAGGTCTAGTCTGCGTTTTTTTTTTCCTTGCATCTGGCCACACATGGCCTATGACCCTGATGGAGCCGCCCGCCCCTCGCCCCACATTAAATCCATCACACGTTTGGTTGATATGGCACCCCTCTTCCTCCCCCCACCCCCCCCCCCCCCCCCCCCCAATATACCACCCCCTGTGAAGATAACTTGTCCATCCGGCTTCGATGATCCTCAGCACCAACATTACCAACACTTGCTCGATATCAGGCCTCAGCAAAACCGGGAAGCCTCCCTGGCGAGCCAATGGCTGAATAGGGAGGTCCGGGCATTGTCACCCACCTCCAATCTGATTGTAAACTTCCTCGGATCAGGTGCCGAGAGTCTTTCTGCTCCCGAGCTCGACCATTGACCCTCGCTTTTCTTTTTTACCTATACTACACCTCCTTTGCCCGTGCTAGCCTGGTCCATCGAGTCGTGTTGCTGCATGCCGTCAAGCGCCCGCTGCCCCCACATAACCATCATAAGTCCTGTTGATACTCAAGGTTAAACATCAAGGCATCCCTATATGTAATCCCAATAAACAAAGTTATCGTAAATAACCCAATAAAGCATTAACTTTTAAATAACCTATAATCAAACCATCAAACTAAAGTACCTTAGAACGATAATCGAGAAAGCAGATGAAGAAGAGATGAGACGAGCGACGAGAGAGACGAAGATGAGCAGAGACGAGAAGACGAGATGCAAGAGAAGAGAGAGGAGCAGTTGACTAAAGCCTCACAGTTCCAAAGACACTCATTTCACGCCTGACTTTGACTAATATATGTAGCCCAAGTCGCGACCTTTATTATAGTGGGTTTTTCATTGTGATGTATTGCCTTCAGTCACGGTATTGTGTCTTGTGTGTACTTAAAAGGAATTACAAAGCCCTGCCCCTCTTCTCACGGCATTGGCACTCTTGCCTTCAAGCCCTGGCCCTTATGGAATGCAACTCTCTCCATCTCAAGCCTGCCCCCCGTTTTATAGCATACGGCAACTTCCTGCCTTCAAGCACTGCCTTATGGATGGCCAATTCTCTTGCCTTCAGCCTGGCTTTTATGCGAGCAACTCCATGCTTCAAGCCTGGTTATCATGGAATGGCAAACTCCTAGCCCCCCCCCTTCTATACGCCTGCCGCTTTATGAGCATGGCCCAACTAGTGCTTCAAGCCTGGTCCTATTCATGCCTAAGATGGCCCCCAAACTCATGCGTTGCGATAGCCTGGTTTTTATTGGACTGCGCTACCCCCTGCTTCAAGCCTGGCCTTTATGGATGGCAACTCATGACTTCAAAGCGGGACTTTGAATGACGATGGCAAACTCCATGCCTTCTATCCCTGAGCTTTAAATGGATGACAACTCCTATAGCCTTCAAGCAATGGACGCTTTATGGGCTGGGCACCTCTTGCCTTCAAATGCCTGCAACTATGTCTCTTCAAGCCCCCGGCTTTAATGCCGATTGAGCCCACTCATGCTTCAAGCCATATATTATGTTTTATGGTGGCCAACTCTATGCTATCAGAGCCTTGGCCCTTTACTGTGCTTGGCTGCAAACTCTTCCTCCTCATAGCCGGCTTTCATCGGATTTTTTCTCGACCAACTCATTGCCTCTATCAAGTATACTAATCTCGGCTTTATGGATCGGTATTACTCTTAGCTTCCAAGCCTGCCCGCCTCTGATGGATTGGCAACTCCTGGGTTCAAGCCTATGCTTTCATGGCTTGCGCCACAACTACTTAGCTTCATGCCTGTAGCTTTTATGACCCGATGTAGTCTACTCTTTGCTCAAGCTAGGCTTATAGATGCCAACTCCTGCCTTCAAGCCTGCGCCTTTATGGCATGAGCAACTCTTGCATTCAAGCCTGGCCTTTTAGGTTGTCGATAAGGCAAACTCCCCCCCATGCTTCAAGCCTGGGGCCCCCCCCCCGGCCCATCTTATGGATAGGCCTAATCTTGCCCCCTTACAAGCCTGCGGCTTTATGTCCGATGGCAACTCCCCGGCTTCAAGCTTGGCATTCTATGCCCGCATGGCAATCCTCTTCTCGCTTCAAGCCTGCCCGCCTTCATGCACGAGCACAACTCCTAGCTTCAAAGCCGAAGCATTACTCGGCTTGGCCACCTTGCCCTCAATGCACTGCCGACCTCTTATGGATGGTCCAACCTCATGCCTTCAAGCCTGCGTTTTATTGCCTCGACGCCGCCATACTCCTGCCCTTCAAGCCTGCAGCTTTATGGCTGGCAACTTCTTAGCCTTCAAGCTGGCTTTTATGGCATGGCAACTCCCTGCTTCAAAATCTGCCTTTATGGATAGAACTAATATCTCGTTGCTTCCAAAGCCATTGGCTATATGGCTGGCAACTCTTGCCTTCAAGCCTGGACAACTCTTTGCCGTATCAAGCCTGAGCTTTATTGGATGGAAACTCATGCCTTCAAGCCTGCGTCGTTTTTACTGGATGGCATTCGCATGCCGTTACTAGTCCCTAGGCTTTTAAGGGATGGCACCCAATCTCTTCCTTTCAAGCCTGGACTATTTTGGATGGCAACTCTAGCTTCAGAAGAGTCTAGCCCCTTTAATGCGCTATCGCGCCCAATCTTGCCCTCCACAACGCCTGCTTTATGGCGATGGGCAACTCCATGACGATTCATGCCACTGGCCTCTTATGGATGGCAACTCTTGCCGTCAAGAGCTCTCGGCTTTTATACGCGATGGCCAACTCTATGCCCTGCAAACGTATACCCTGTTAATCTTAGCTGCTTCTTTTACGATGGCCCCAAAACTCACTGACTTCAACAGCCTTTGGCTGCTTTTGGATTATGGCCCCCCATCTCTTAGAATTCATGCCTCCTGGCTTTTCCCTACTATGGATGACGCAACGCCCTGCCTGCCTTTCCTTTCTCTTGTCCTGCTGCTGCTTTGCTTTCAAAGCCTCTTGCGGCTTCATTAATGGATGGCAAATGGCCCAACCTCTTTAGCCCCATTCATCCTTCAAGGCCCGTTAGCAGTGGCATAGAACTCTTATGTGTCTGTTGGCTCTTTCCGTTCTTATATGGATGCAATTTTGAGCAAAAACTCCCTGCTTCAAAGCTTGGCTTTAGTGTTATTATCGTTAAGTTTGGCCCTTTATAGGGCAATGGCAGTACTAACTATATTTGCCCTACTTGCTTTTTCTCACTGCTGCTTCACTTTCAAGCCTTGCTTGCTCCCTCTCCTCGGGCAACTGTCTCAATAATGTGGGCGACTTTCTTTGGAAACTTTCTTTCCATAATTTATTTTTATCATACTCTGTGGCTTTGTCTTTTTTTTGAGTTTACTCTGTCTGGCTTCATGTTTGACCCGGCCCAACAATTAACTTACTCCTACCTATGACCTTCAAGCCTGGATGTGTCATAGGGTAGCTTTTTACATGAGGGAATATGGAGCCAACCTTTGAATGCCTTCAAGCCTCTTTTAATCGTGCGTTAGGCGTCTTATGGCTGTATTAAAGATGGCACACTCTTTGTCTTCTGAGGATTCTGTAGCTTTTTTCTTTAGGGGATCTATTTGTGGGGATCAAAACAGCTATCTTGTCTTTCAAGCCTTTATTGTAGTACCGTGTGCTCCTTGGCTTCTATTACACTCTCCTAGGCTTTCCCTGCAGCAAATGGCAACTAACAAAAAACTTTCTTGCCTTCATATTAAGCTTCTGGGACCTTTCATGGCCGGAGGATGGCAACCAAAACTCCTGCTTTCATGCCTGGCTGTTTTTATGAGATGGCTAATATTCCTATGAATGTGCAATTCTTTCCTGCCCTCTCTGCTCTCATAGACTTTGGCCCTTATCCCCTTCCTCTGGCTTCGAAGGCAACCTCATTGCCCACTTTCAAGCCTTCTATTACATCTTTACATTGTATCTTAGGCTTTATGGATGGCCCAAAACTCCTGCTTTCAATGTCAAGCTCAGGGATTCTATGTGTATAGCGCGCAATCTTTCTCCCTTAGTGCAAGCTATCTCTGGCCTCCTTCTCTTATATGACGACTCGGAACTCCTGCCTTTCAACGCCCTTTTTGGCTTTCCTATGGATGGTCCCAAACCTTCTTCCCAGCATTTCAATGTCCTTGGCCCCTTTATTGAGCAGGCACACTCTTGCTTCAAGGAGTTGGCCTTTTATAAGAAGATGCGCCCAACTCTTGCTCTTCTCAAGCCTTGGCTTTATGTAAGATCCGGCCAACTCTTGCATTCAATACTGGTACCTTGTTATGAGATGGCAAATTCAACAACTCTTGCTCAAAGCCTTGGCTCTTCCTCTTTTATGGATGGAGAACAACTCTTTTGCTTCAAGTTCTGGTTTTATGGACATGGCACTTCCTTGCCTTTCATTAGCACCCGTAGATTATTTGGCATATCTTTCATGGACGGCATCCCCAACCTCTTATTGCTTCACAAGCCTGTGGCTTTATGCGATGGGTACTAACAACAACTCACCCAACCTCATGCCCTTCGCAAGACGCTACTTTTTTGGCCTTTTTGTGGGATTAATGGCAAATCTTTAGAAACCTTCATAAGCCTGGATTGTAAATTGGATGGTCAACAACTCCCTGCTTCAAAAGCCTGCGCTTTATTGTGGACCGGGCAACTCCTGCTTCCAAGCCCTTGGCCCTTTATGGCGGGCCGCCCCACATTGGGCCAACCTCTTGGCTTCAAGCCTGGCTTTATGGCCCGGGCGCAACTCTTTAGCACCTTCCAAGCCTCTGAATGGCACTTGTACTGGCTTGGCAATTCTCTTGCTTGCTTCTTCAACGCACTCAACCAGGCTTCTTTCTTTAATAGGCTGGCAACTCTTGCCACACTTCCAAGCCATGCATTCCGCTATATGGCTTTACTGGCAACTCACCTTTGCTTCAAGCCTCGAGTGAGACTTTATGGATGGCAATCTTGCTTTCAAGCCTAGGCACTTTTATGGAGCCTGGCCCAACTCTCTGACTTCAAGCCCTTGCCTTCTATTGCGTATGGCAACTCCCCCCACCTCCCCCTTGCTACTCTGATTTCAGCCTGGCTTCTAGGATGGCCCAACTCCTGGCCTTCAAGCCCTTTGCGTGGCCCCCACCCCCCCCCCCCCCCCCCCCCCCCCCCCCTTACCTTGCCCTATATGGTGCGCAACTCTTGCTTCAATGCCTGCGCCTTTTATGGATCGGACCAACCTCCCTGCTTCAAGGCCTAGCGATGTATGGTAGATGGCAAATGCTCTTAAATTGCTTCACGTCTGGCCCTTTCAATAGTGATGGCAAACTCCTGCTTTCAAAGCCTGAGGGGGGGACTATATAGCGATAGGGCAACATCTATGACCCTTCAAGCCCTTGCAGATTTATGAGATGGCAACTCTTGCTTCCAAGCGATGACGCTTTATGGAATGGCCTCCAACTCTTTGCTTCAAGCGATGCGCTTTATGGTTGGACCACATACACTCATTGCTTCAAAGCCTTGGCTTTATGGATGCCCAACTCTAGCCTCAGCCTGGCTTTAATGGATCGGCAACTCGTTTGCTTCAAGCCTGGCCCCTTTATGGATGGACAACTCATGTCTTGCTAGCAGTAGTACTGCCCCGCTTTTAAGGATGGCCAACATCTTGCTTCAAGCATAGGCCTTTATGGACGGCCCAACTCTACTTCTGCTTCACAGCCACGGCCCTATATGGATGGCACCTCCAGCTCACGCCTCTGGTTTTATTGGATGGCAACTACTTGCTTCAAGCCTGCTTTAAGGATGGCAACTCCTGCCCCTTCTCAAGTTCGGCCTTTATAACTTCTTATGGCTGAGCCAACTCCATGCTTCAAGCCTGCCTTTTCGAGCTGAGCAACTCTTGCTTCAAGCCTGGCTTTGTATGGATCCTAGGCAATATCTTGCTTCAAGGTCACTGGCTTTATGGCCGGGCAACTCCTGACTTCAAGTCCAGGCTTATATTGTTTCCCCCTATATCCCCCCCCCCCTACCGCGGGGCAAACTCACTTCCGCCTTCAAGCCTGCGTCTTTATGGCCTAGGGCAACATACTAGGCCCTTCTAAGCCTGGCTTTATGGCTGCCTCAACTCTTGCCCACCCTTCCAAAGCCTGCGCCTTTTATGTGGCTAGGCTCAACTCCTCTGCTTCAAGCTCTGCGCTTTATGGTATCGGCAACTCTTGCCCCCTTCAAGCCTGGGCCTTTATGGCTGGCAACCTCCTGCTTCAACCTGGCTTTAATGGCTCTTTTGGCAACTCTTGCCCCCTTCAAGCCTGCCGCTTCTATAGGTCCTGGACAACTCTTGCATTCAAGCCTGGACTTTATGTGCTGCGGCCAACTTCTCTCTTGCCTTCAAGCCTGGCTTTATGGCTGGCCCAATGCTCCCTGCTTCAATGACTGGCCTTTGATGGATGGCAACTCCTGCCCCTTCAGTACACATTGGCTTTATGGCTCGGCCGAACTCACTCGCATTCAAGCCATGGGCCTTTAGGCGCTCTGGCAACTCTTGCTTCCACATGTCCCGTGGCCTTTATGGCTAGGCCAACTCTTAGCTTCAAGCCCTGGCCTTTATGCGCCTAACGGCAGTCCTCCTAGCCTTTCAAGCCTCCGGCCCATTTCATTGGATGGCAACTCTCTGCTTCAAGCCTGGCTTTATTGGTGCAACTCATGGCACTTCAGAAGCCTACGCGCATTTAATGCGGGACAGACTGACTGTCTGCTTTTCAAGCCTGGCTTTACTGGCGGGCATACTACCTGTGATCCTTCAAGCTCTGGCTTTTCATGCGCTGCGGCAACTCATTGCGTTCACAGCCTGCTTCTATGGCCTGGCAACCGCTTGCTTCAAGCCTGGCCCTTCCTGATGGCTTGGCCCATACTCTCCCTGCCTTCAAGACTGGCCTTTTATCGGATGTGCAACTCTTGCTTAAAGACCTTGCGCCGTTAATCGGCTAGCCAACTCCTGCTTCAAAGCCTCCGGTTACTATGCGCTGGCAATCTTGCCCCCCTTCAAGCCTCGAGCCTTTATATGGCCTGGCAAACTCTATGCTTCAGCACTGCTGTATGGCTGGCCGCAACATCTATGCCCCCTTCAAGCACTGGCTTTATGTGCTCGGCCCAACTCCTGCTTCAATGCATGGCTTCTTTGGATCGGCAATTCCTGCCCTTGCCTTCAAGTCTGGCCTATGGCTTGCAAACTCGCTGCTTCAAGTCCTGGCTTTACTATGGGCTTCGGCAACTCTCATAGCTCTCAAGCCTAGGACCGGACTCTTCATCACGCGCTGCGCCCCAACTTGCTGCCTTCGCTCAAGCCTTTGGCTTCTATGGCTGGCAGCCCTCCTCTGCTTTAAGCCTGGCTTTATGGTAGGCAAACTCTTTGGCTTCAATGCCTGGCCTTTATGGGATGGCCAAACCCTCTTAGCTTCAAGCCTGGCTTTGTATAGGCTGGCCTCAACTCCTGCCTTCAAGCCTGCTTTATGGACTGTCAACTCTTGCCCTTCAAGACTCCTGGCTTTATGCGCTGGCAAACTCCATGCCTTCAGCCCCTCGCGCCTTTAATGTGCATGCAACTCTTGCCTTCAAAGCCTGGCTTTATGTCTGGAACGTCGTTGCTTCAAGCATTGGCTTATGGCTATGGATAGAACTCTTAATGCCTTCACTAAGCTTTATGGCTGCACCCGGCCACACTCATGCTTCAAGCCTCGGCCCCTTTTCAATGGCTCCGCGCGCCCAAACTCTTGCTCTCAAGCCTGCACACCTTATAGGCTGGGCCATAACTTTCTACTCTTGCTTCAAGCCTGGTATTTATGGCCCTGTGGACCTGAACTCTTGCTTTCAAGCCCTAGCGGCTTTCATGCGCCTTGGCAACTCTTGCCCTTCAAGCCTGGCTTTATTGTGCCATTGGCACACGCGACCTGCCCCTTCAAGCCCTGGCTTTATGGCTAAGGCATCACTCTTGCCTTCAAGGCCTGGCTTTATGGCTCCGCCCCCTCTTGCACAACTCTCTGCTGCTTCAGCCTGTTGGCCTTTACTAGGCTGGCAACTCCGTCGCTTCAAGCCTGGCTTTAGGCGCCTGGCAACTCTTGACTTTCAAGCCTGCGCTCTTATGGCTGGCTATACTCCTATGCAATTCAATGCCATCTGCTTTATGGCTGGCAACTCTGCTTCAAGCCGCGCTTTATGGCTTGGCGAACTTCTTGCTTCAGCTAGGCTTTTTATGGCTGGGAACTTTTGCTTCAAGCCTGGTCTCTTATGGCGTAGGAACCTCTGCTTCAAAGCTGCGTCATTTATGCGCTGCCAACTCCTGATTCTCACCTAACCTGCCCGCTAACTTTCTGCATGAAAATAATAACCGTATAAGGCAAGAAACATACGTGGATAAGATAGAACATTCATTTAGTGTACAATCCACCACACAGCCAGAACCAGTGTAAGATCCTTCACCCCACATTACACAACCCCTACAACTAATACATAACAACCCACAATCCATCACCCCACCCCATCCCTCACCCCAACCCGCTTCCGCCCGCCCCACCATACACCACCCCCCACCACCCCCACCCACCTCCCCCCCCCCCAAACCCCCACCCCAACCACACACCCATTTTACCAACACCCCACAAACAACACCACATTACAAACACCACCCCTCATCCACACACCAAAATTAACCCCACCAATCAACACCAACACTAATCCAACACCCATATTACAACACCCACATAACACCTCACACTACCTCCAACACACAACAACCCCCCACCCAACCCACATCCCAAAACACCCCCACCCCACCACTCCCACCACATTACCCCACACCCCACCACTCCCCCCCCCATCAAACAACACCCAAACACACCCACATCCATAACCCCTCACACTTTACAACACAACCCAACCATCCCCCCCTCATATTACAACACACAATCCACCCTCCCCCCTCCTCCACCCCACTTCAACACACTAACAGCCACCACCCCACACTACCTAATACCAACACCACAATACACCCCCAACACTACATCCACACCCCAATCACAACACACACCCCTACCTAACACCCACTCTATATTATCACCCCCACACTAATCCCCCCACAATACCAACACCCCACACTACATCACACCACAACAACAACACCCACACTACCAACAACACCCATTTCCCCCACCATTACTAACACCAACACTACACCACACCATTATTACAACCACCCACATTCAACACCCACATAGCATCCAACACCCACATTACACAACCCAACCCTACTCCAACACCCACATTACAACTCACAAACATAATCCAACTACCCATATTACAACACCCACACTGTGTATCAGCCCACACCCAAATATACCACACCCACATACATCAACCCCACATACTACATCCACCCACCACATGTACAACACCTACACATACAGCCGCACCCACAAATACAACCCCCACACTACACTCACAACAACCCCATATTACCAACACCCACATTCCAAACGCACACTACAGCCACAACCAACCTACATCCAACACCACATTACAACACACACGCTTACCCAACACCAACCACTACATCAGCACCACTTACAACACCCACATACAGCCACACCAACACTATAATCCCACATCCACATTACAACACCCACGCTACACCTCAACCAACACTACATCAACACCCACATTACATCACCCACGCCTAAACCCAAACACCACCACTACATCCAACACCCACATTACACACCCACACCCTACAGCCAACACCAACAATACATCCAACACCCAGACTATTTAAACACCCCACCACGTCCACCATAAGACAACACTACATCACATACCCCAACATTACAACACCCACTCTACACCCACCACCAACACTACATCCTACACCCACATTACACCACCACATACAGCCCAAGACACCAACATACATCCACACCCCACATTACAACACCCACGCCTACATCCCAACTACACAACACACATCCAACACCCACCTACACACCACGCGTACACCCAACACCAACAGTACATCCAACACCACATTATATTACTCAACACCCACCATACATGCCAACACCACACTAATCCAATCACCCCACCTTACAACACCACATTTACACCAACCCCACATCAACATCCCTCAACACCACAATACAACACCCACACTACATCACAAACACACACCTCATCACCCCAACACACTAATCTCAACACCCACAATAACCACCCAACACCAAACACCTACATCTCACACACCACATTTAAACACCACGCTAACCAACACAACATACATCAAACCCACATTCAACAACACCCACACTCCATCCCACACCCCATTACAAACCACGCCTACACTCAACACACACGTACATTCAACCCATACATTACAACCACACAACATCCAACACCACATTACAACATCACTACTAACACCAACACCAACCCTCAAATTCACACCACACATTACAACACCCACACTACAGCAAACACCACATTACAAACACCAACACTCAGCCAACACTCCACTATTACAACACCACGCTACACACCCCAACATCACATTACATCCAACTACCACATTACAACACCCACACTACATCTCACACCCACATTACACCACCCACACTACAGCCAACACTCACATTACAGACTACCAACATACAGCCAACACCCACATTACAACACCCACGCTACACCCACATCCCCACCTAACAGCAACAACCCACATTACTACACCCACACTACAGCCAAACTCCACCACATTAACAACACCCACACTACAGCAACACCCACACTCCAGCCAACCCCCACATTACAACCACCACACTACAGCCAACACCCCCTTACAACACCACACTTACACCCAACACACATTACAACACCACATACCACCAACACCACACGCTAACCCACACCAACACTACCATCGAAGCACCCACATTTCCAACACCCACACTATCAGCCAACACCCACATTAAACACCCACGCTACATCAATCCCCACATTACAACACACCACTTAAACACCACACTAAACACCCACACTACAACACCCATTAAACACCAATTCCATCCCACACCCCAACTATAGTAAATCCAATATCCCACACCCACACTAAACACCCAGACATACAACACCACCTATACAACACCCACACTTACATTCCAACACCACAATACATCAACACCCCACAACAACCCCACATACATCAACACACCACATACTAGAACACCGCACACTACATCCAACACCCCGTCCCCACCTTACAACACCCACTACATCACACACCGCACTATTCAATAACCCAATACAGCCAACACCCACAATTCAACACCACTACAGCCAACACGACATACAACACCCAATACATCCAACACATTATATTACGTCCACCACCCTAAGCAACACCACATTACCAACTACCACACTCCATCAACACCACATATACAACACCCACATTACAAAACCCCATACACTCCAACACCACATTACAAACCACCCTCTACATCACCCCCCAATACCCCACACACTACATCAACACCCCATTTACAAACCACATACACCAAACCACCATTACAAACCGCTCCACACTCAACAACCCACACTCATCCAACAACCCACATTACACCACTTTACATAACACCCCACACTTGCATCCAACACCACCTTACAAAAACCCAACACACATAGAACACCCAACTAATCCCACACCCACATACAATCATACAACCCACACTACTCCACACCCACATCGTAACAACACCACACTAGACAACACCCACATTACAAACCCCACTACATTCCACACCCACACTACATCCAAACCCACATTACACACCCACACAAAACACACATTACATCCATACACCTCTACAACAACCTTAAACAACCAAGAGACGACTCAGTACACCACCACAACACAACTCTACACAACCTAGGGAGTGTCGTCATGCCCTACACCACCACACACACAACTATACACACCAGAGACGGACCTAGACACCACCCATCACACAACTTACACACCAGAGACGACCTACAACCACCACAACACAACTACACAACAGAGACGACCTACACCACCACAAAACAACTTACACAACCCATGAGACGACCTACACACCTACAACACACATTACACAAACCATGAGACGACCTACCAGACCACATCACAACTTACACATCTCAGACGAGGACCTACACCACAACAACAACGCCTTATACACAACCATGCATTGACCTACATCACACACACCACACAACTTCACAACCTCGATGAGAGGTACCTACACACTCAAAAACACAACTTACGCAACTCACACAGCCCACTCCACACACCTCGCTAGACATGCCCTACCGCCAGCAATAATCAATAGAGGAGCCGGACGTAATCTGCTCTCAATTTCCGCCGTCATCCTGAGCCGCATTTTTACAGCCCCTCTCAGCAGTTAGAGGCGGGCCGTCACCAGCCCACAGCAAATTGAAGAACCTCTCCGCCCAAACAGTTGCTGACTGGCTTGACTAGCTACACAGGCTGAATGGGTTCACTATACACGCCAGGTCGCACACTACCAGTCCCCAATCACCCCATCAGTTTTCTTACCCTGACCTCTAGTTCTCTCCACCTCATCCTTCCTGATCCTTTCAAATCTTAGAAACGACTGTTTCCATTTAAAAGACGTTCAGCCAGCCTTCCAGATAGCCCCGTTATTACGTCCAGCACAGGAGCTGCAGCGTTTGCTATTTCATTGCAGGAATTTTCTCTCAGAAAAGGAATGCTGCGAATGTATTTGATTGAAATTTGCTAGATGAATAGGAAATACTCAGCGACGGACGACATCCAGCCGACTTGGGCAAGATGTTGTCTGGAGCTTAGACTCTGACCACACCAAGGCCTGTTAGCTACTGGCGCTCCTGTATGGGAGGTATTATCCATCCCCCCCCCACGTACTATACAATTTGCAAGGATAGCGCCTCAAGCAGGAGTTGTGAAAGGCAACAGAAGACACACTGTCCCTATGGCTTGCAGTGTCAACACTGCGGTGGGGTGGACAACCACCCTTTGGGAGCTAGTGCTACACAACAACTGCAACACTGTCTATGGTGAAGCACAACACTGTGTTACCGCCCAACCTCTGACCAACCTCTGCATTCTAATTATGATGCAGCACAACACTGTGATGTACCACAACCACCTGTCTATGGACTGCCACAGCACAACACTGCCTGTAGTGTACCACACACTGGCCAACACCTGTCTATGATGCTGCACAAACACTGAATGTGCTAACATCAACTACTGGCCGCAACAGTGCTGTGATCGTACTGACTCCGAACAATACGTGCACAACCCATTACCACCACCTCCTGGGATAAAAAGTTCTGATGATGCCACCACTACTCATGACAACCACAACCAGTCACCCACTATAACCACCACCACCACAAGCGCCCCAGTATCACCACCCCCCCCCCTCTTACTTTAACCAATAGCCACGAAAAAATCCTCCCTCTCCTCTACCTTCCGCACTTTTCTTGCCTCATTCCTCTCCTTTCACCCTCGGTTTCATTCCTCTACCTCGCCTTAGCCTCCCGCCACCCTCTCACACGCTCGCATTTGCCCCTCCCGCCCATCCGCTCTCCTCCTTCCACCTTCGCCTTGCTCTTCCGTCTGCCTCCTCCAGCTCTCCGTGGCAGCATCTTCTCGTTCCCTGAGTGGAGATCAACAACTGGTTTAGGAGCGCTGGGTGGCCTGCGCCGGAGTCAAAATGACACTGTGCTGGCATCTCCCTTGGCATCCTCTCCTGCTTCGCCCACAATTTGCAACCACGGCCCACAAACTCGAGCGACAAAGAATTCCATACCAAAATTATTACCAATCAAACCATCTTACTGTGGTTTATTCCTTCTCAACTACTTAAAACCCCCCTCACCAACACTTACAAAATAGTTAATATATATCCCTTCTCTAATTTTTTACACCCCTAGTCCTAGTCGGCTAGCCAGGTGGAAGGTCTAAGGGATAGTGGCCAGTTACTGCACCGTAGCATGAGTGTTGCAGTGATGATGGCGCGTATATTACTGATGGCAGAGTCGCGGGAATCCCCCCCACACCCCCCCCACTACACTAGACAAGCCCCCCCCCCCCACCCACATACGAATTTTAACACTGGTGCCTAGCTAGGCGAATCAGTGGCAGTAGTTGGTAGCAGGTGGTGCTGACGTGCATGAGTAGGCGATAGTGGCAGTAGTGGTAGCAGCGTGGTGCTTGGTGAATGGTAGGCGATAGTGCGACAGCCTAGTATGGTAGCAGGTGGTGCTGGCTGACTCGTGTAGTCGGATAGTGGCCAGTAGTTCGGTCGTAGCCAGGTGGCTGCTCGGTGATGGAGGCGATAGTGGCAGTAGTGGCTTAGCAGCGTGCGCTGCCTGGCTTGTTATGCCCTTCTTTAGTAGGCGACACTAGTGGTCACAAGCTAGTGGTGTGCAGCGTCGGCATGCTGGTGAGGTAGCGTGATTTGTTTGGAGACGTAGGGCCTTAGCCACGCCGATGCGTGCTGCGATAACACCATCCTAACATATGTTATAATTTTACCTGCCGAATAACCAGAAGTTATATGAACACATTCAATACCCCCACATCAGAAGCAAGATGCCTCAGGAGACTTAGCAAACTGTTATATTTTCGACCCGCCTTCTAGGATCCTCCTTCCAGCATTAAAGAGAAATCCCAGAAGGCGTCGATCGAAATATACAGATCAATCACCTTAAAGAGTCTATGCCCACTTGCTGCTTGTCTAGGCTCCATTTACGTTCCTGCTGAGACTAACTGCCCCCTTCTCTGCCAATTCTAACAATTGTGTTATCGTTACCAATCACAATAACGTCTTCTCTTGAGTCCTTCTTCTCGCACTTTCCAGAGTCGTAGCCTTCAGTTCCCAGTTCAATCGTCGCTAATACACGCCTGCCTCCCCTCTCCTCTGGGGATAGTCTGGCGGTTATGCCCACAACTTTTCGCAACTTTTCAGGTTTTGAAAGGCACGTTGACTCCAGCGCTGGCCGGTACACGTAGGTGCCTTGTGTGCCTCTTAGATGAAGGTATGCCACAGATGAACATGTTTTTGATGGAAGTATGCCCGAAAGATATTTCTTCTTAGAAGGTAATGATGGCCAATCAAAACATTTCCTCAGAATAATGGAGGGGGGGGCATGCCAAAGGATATTGTCCATTCTTAAACAGGGAAGAATGGGATTAAGATATGAAGAATGTCATTTCAGAGCGGAAGGTGATTTATTTTGCCAACGAACAACTTCTTAGTAAAGGACTGGCCCCAAGATGTCATTCTTGTAGAGAAAGGGATACGCATAAAGATGTTTTTGTACATATATTGTGAGAGGGTTGGATGAGCCAAGAAAATGAACACTTCTTCGATGGAAGGATGCCATTCTCCCCCCCCCCACACCCCATCCCCTCCCCCCTCCCCCCTTCACGAATGACATGACCATCCTATAAACGGAAGAATAAGACAAAGAATAACATCTATTTATCTATTATGATACACACCCCCAATCTATCCCACATATCTCCCCCTTCACTACCCTCTCGCAAGGAATGATGGCAGAGAATGAACTCTTGATACGCAGAAGAGATGGCAAAGAATCGAACTAGAAAAAAGCTAACGTGCAAGACAAAAAGACAAAATCAAAACGCACATAAATAAGGGAGCAAGAATGCGAAACAGACAAATAACAAAAACAGAGGAAACGCTATGAGCTATCAAACGGGGACCTCTAAAATGCATGTCTGCAAACGCACGAGCAAACCCGACCAGTAGGAAAAATAAGCAAGTATTAAGACGAAGAGGCAGGAGGAGGCGGAGGGAAGAACAAGACAATGAAATGCTCAGAACCCTCAGAAGGGTATATTAAGACTTAGGCGCAGAAACTCAATGGTGTATCAATCGCAGGAATCAGGTCGATGCCCAGGAGGAAGGGGGAAGGGCCCCCCCACCCCACCCCCGCACCACCACCCCCCCAACGAGCCCCGCGAAGAATACAATAGAGACGCGCGCTAGAAATTAGCAAACAAAGAAGACGTGTTGCGGAGCTCCTAAGGCAAATTCAAACACCAAAAGCAGTAGTGACGAACAGGGATATTAAATATATAATGTTGAATCTTGAAAGAGAGAGCGAGAGACTGAGATGAGAGAGAGAGAGAGAGAGAGAGTGTCACGTACCCCCCCCCTGCTTACCTAACCATTACTAGATTCTTATAGCCCAGCTGATAGAAAGGGTACACCTCCTGTAGCCAAGCCTGCCATAAAAATAGTAGTCCCTTTACCTTACCATTTAAAGACGTTTCGAGAGTTTATCTACTCTCTGAGCCGGTCATGTCCGGAGTACAAGGTCTAGTCTGCGTTTTTTTTTTCCTTGCATCTGGCCACACATGGCCTATGACCCTGATGGAGCCGCCCGCCCCTCGCCCCACATTAAATCCATCACACGTTTGGTTGATATGGCACCCCTCTTCCTCCCCCCACCCCCCCCCCCCCCCCCCCCCAATATACCACCCCCTGTGAAGATAACTTGTCCATCCGGCTTCGATGATCCTCAGCACCAACATTACCAACACTTGCTCGATATCAGGCCTCAGCAAAACCGGGAAGCCTCCCTGGCGAGCCAATGGCTGAATAGGGAGGTCCGGGCATTGTCACCCACCTCCAATCTGATTGTAAACTTCCTCGGATCAGGTGCCGAGAGTCTTTCTGCTCCCGAGCTCGACCATTGACCCTCGCTTTTCTTTTTTACCTATACTACACCTCCTTTGCCCGTGCTAGCCTGGTCCATCGAGTCGTGTTGCTGCATGCCGTCAAGCGCCCGCTGCCCCCACATAACCATCATAAGTCCTGTTGATACTCAAGGTTAAACATCAAGGCATCCCTATATGTAATCCCAATAAACAAAGTTATCGTAAATAACCCAATAAAGCATTAACTTTTAAATAACCTATAATCAAACCATCAAACTAAAGTACCTTAGAACGATAATCGAGAAAGCAGATGAAGAAGAGATGAGACGAGCGACGAGAGAGACGAAGATGAGCAGAGACGAGAAGACGAGATGCAAGAGAAGAGAGAGGAGCAGTTGACTAAAGCCTCACAGTTCCAAAGACACTCATTTCACGCCTGACTTTGACTAATATATGTAGCCCAAGTCGCGACCTTTATTATAGTGGGTTTTTCATTGTGATGTATTGCCTTCAGTCACGGTATTGTGTCTTGTGTGTACTTAAAAGGAATTACAAAGCCCTGCCCCTCTTCTCACGGCATTGGCACTCTTGCCTTCAAGCCCTGGCCCTTATGGAATGCAACTCTCTCCATCTCAAGCCTGCCCCCCGTTTTATAGCATACGGCAACTTCCTGCCTTCAAGCACTGCCTTATGGATGGCCAATTCTCTTGCCTTCAGCCTGGCTTTTATGCGAGCAACTCCATGCTTCAAGCCTGGTTATCATGGAATGGCAAACTCCTAGCCCCCCCCCTTCTATACGCCTGCCGCTTTATGAGCATGGCCCAACTAGTGCTTCAAGCCTGGTCCTATTCATGCCTAAGATGGCCCCCAAACTCATGCGTTGCGATAGCCTGGTTTTTATTGGACTGCGCTACCCCCTGCTTCAAGCCTGGCCTTTATGGATGGCAACTCATGACTTCAAAGCGGGACTTTGAATGACGATGGCAAACTCCATGCCTTCTATCCCTGAGCTTTAAATGGATGACAACTCCTATAGCCTTCAAGCAATGGACGCTTTATGGGCTGGGCACCTCTTGCCTTCAAATGCCTGCAACTATGTCTCTTCAAGCCCCCGGCTTTAATGCCGATTGAGCCCACTCATGCTTCAAGCCATATATTATGTTTTATGGTGGCCAACTCTATGCTATCAGAGCCTTGGCCCTTTACTGTGCTTGGCTGCAAACTCTTCCTCCTCATAGCCGGCTTTCATCGGATTTTTTCTCGACCAACTCATTGCCTCTATCAAGTATACTAATCTCGGCTTTATGGATCGGTATTACTCTTAGCTTCCAAGCCTGCCCGCCTCTGATGGATTGGCAACTCCTGGGTTCAAGCCTATGCTTTCATGGCTTGCGCCACAACTACTTAGCTTCATGCCTGTAGCTTTTATGACCCGATGTAGTCTACTCTTTGCTCAAGCTAGGCTTATAGATGCCAACTCCTGCCTTCAAGCCTGCGCCTTTATGGCATGAGCAACTCTTGCATTCAAGCTTTTCCAATTGGGAAAAGTTTAAAAAAACAAAAGGTATTTCCATAAAAATAATGGAAATACAAAAACCCCAAAAAATATTCCAAAAAAAATACATTTTATAAATTAATTAAGTTTTACATATACACAAATATAGTGTACAATTATTTTTAAAAAATTTTAAAATAAACAATAAAATAACACTTTTACTTACCTTTTTTGAAGTTGGTGATGGCATCTGAAGATAGGGAGGAGAGAGGGAGTTGGGGTTAGTGTTTGGAAGGGTAATCCCCCCTCCATAAGGACTTAAGGTATCAAAGCCCTCTCTGGTGTTACTTCCCTTCTCTGTCTTTTAATGCCACTAGGACCAGCTTGAGTCATTGGACCCCTGTCTCACAAAATAACTGTCCACAGTCCTCTGTTTTTGGCACCTCTTTAGGATTTCCCTAAAATGGGACATGGTTTTGTCACTGAACTTTTCACAAATAATTGTCTCTGAAACACTATCACCTGCCATCTCTTTATCCTTGATCCACACCAGCAACAATTTCTCAACCTAAATCGATTGTCTATCTTTTTTTGGTTACATATTAACACCTTTCGCAACATCATCTTCCTTGATTTTTTTCTTTCTTTGCCAGTTAAAAGAAGTGATGGTCGACTTGTTTTTTTCCCATACATCCTGGCAAGCTCAACAAGTTTAAACACCACTCTCATACTTCTGAAATATTTCCTTCTTCACATCTATGGTGTTTCTCACTTTCTTTACCACAAGGTACCACTAGCAAGTTTTTTTGGGCCCATGGTAGCTTATTTCACAGTCCCACAAGCACTAAAGACAATGAATTAATCATAAAATGTTTGAATGAGAGCGCAGGTTAGTGTTCACTCTAGCATCAAGAAAGCCAGACTGGCTTAGGCGTGGGGATGCGGACAGAGCGTGCTGGCGGACAGGTTCAGTACCCAGAGGTTTGAAAATAGGGGCGAGTTCGATAATAGGAACAAAGTTGGTTTTGAAAAAAGCGGTCGATTTTCGAAGTTTGATAAGCGATACGTTCAAAATTCGAGGTTCCACTGTTTTAAGAACAAGAATATTAAAAACACTATGGGCTGTTTATAAATAACTTTTCAGAAAATCATATATGTAACAACACAGTTAACAACTATATTATGCTATATTAGTAAATGTATTTTTTTATCATGTCGGGGTTCCAACTGTCGCTGCACTAGGGTATGATATTTATATATTAAAAAAGGACAATATTCCCTGAAAATGTTCTTCCTGGAAGACTGAAGAAAATATAAATACAAAAAGGTTTGCTAAGGAATATACCTATTGCCGCCGCTACAGTCCAAGATAACCCCTTTTCCCATTTTTTGATGTCAAGAAGATCACCGACCCAGAAATAGCTAAACTCCTTATGATTCAGAACCAAACGATCACCAAACTAACTCAAGAAATGCAGGAACTAAAGGCTAACAATGCAGATTACCTCAACAAGATCACTGCTCTAGAACATAAACTAGACACTAGAACAACAAAGCAACACCACACCCAGTCCCTAGACACCATAAACACTCTAAAAGACCAAGTCACCCTACTTACAAACCAACATTAAAGGGGAAAGATCAAGAGTGGACCAACAACTTGCCAATTCATAACCAACTTCCAAAACCATAATGACCAACAGCAGCTACTGACGCTGTTGTAGTTTACGGCAAACATCCCCCAGCCACAGTCACCCAAGAGACCTGCAATGGAGACCACCCTACAGCTTATAAAGGGACCACCTTCGCCTTAACATACGTAGTGACGACCTAAAGGATTGCAAACTGATGGCTACCAAGCAGGTAAAAAAACAGTGCTGTTAAAATTCCAAACTAGCCTACAAAGAAACAACCTACTAAAAACATCTATTTCTATGAAAACTGATGTTTACATCAATGATGCCTTACCAAAACAAGACAAAACCTTCTTTATCGGCTAAGAAAATTACGCTATGCCCCAAAAATCCACCAGTTGCTTTGTGAGGGATGAAAAATCGCAGTTAGGAAACAGCCCACGGGGAAGAGATACTTCATCTCTACAGAACATGACCTTAAAACATTCCTAAGTGAGGCTGGACTAACAGAATCAGAGTAAAGTGCAGATAATACCCAAAAGTCCACCGTTAGTGTTATATTGTCATAAATTTGTGCCCCCCTAAAATTCTAATACCCCAACTACTTTTGATTGTCATTTTTGTATTCAACAAACCCATTCTACCTCATAGTCTTAATTGTGTTTAATATCTACAGAATCTATCTCCTTTTTACAACTTACCACATCACTGTTCTATCTTATTTTATTATAAACAACCATAACTTGTCTTCAATAATTCTACCTCACTTTAAAAAATACTCAATCCCCAAATTTTTAACTAAATCCCTTTTAAATTTGCCCAATTTTACTTTAAACTATATTGATCAAACTTATTGTAAACTTTTTTTTTATTGACCATTTTTATTCCATATTTTTTTAAACTAGTATTTTCAACTAAACTTTTATATTATCCTTTTCTACCATCTTACTAGCATATTATAACCAAGTCATTGCCATTTTTATTTTTATCATTTTTTTTATTATTCTTTTGCTACCTTAATTTGTTATTTTATCCTGTCAATTTAAATCTAATTATACTCAATTTCTTGTAAACCAACTTATATAAGACCTTAGTGCAATTACAATTGAGAGTCTTGTGCCTTTATTATATATTAGATTTTAATTACAGTTTTACTCTAGCTCATTCTAGCTCAATACATAGTCAATACCAAATTTCACATATTAGACCATAGTGCAATTACTAGTAAAGAGACTGGTGCTATTTGTAATTTGTATTTTTATATTATTAGACAAAACCTAGTTGTACTATAGCTCTTTCTAGCTCAATACATAGTCAATACCAAATTTCACTATTTTAGCCCATAGTGCAATTACTAGTGAGAGACAGGTGCAATTTTAATTTGTATTTTTATATTATTAAATTAAATTCAGTTTACCATAGCTCATTCTAACTCAATACATAGTCAATCCCAAAATTCACTATATTAGACCATAGTGCAATTACTAGTGAGAGACTAGTGCTATTTTTAATTTGTATTTTTTATTTTAATAGATTAAACCAATTTGTACTATAGCTCATTCTAGCTCAAAACATAGATTTCCACAAAAGTCATTATTAACCTTAGTGAAATTACAAGTGAGAGCCCTTGTTCTATTTTTTAATTTGTATTTTTATATTACTAGTTTATACCTATTGTACTTTAGTTCATTCCAGCACAAACATAGACAACATCAACTTCATTATGTGTAGCAGTGACTATACTCTACATGACCAAATACTCGAGCTATATACTTGTCGAAACTTCCTACCACTACAGATATCAGACAGAACTCAACACACAACTCAGATATAAATAACCATAATTTAAACCTAGAAGATGATTGATCACGTTGCCCCCTGATCTAAACCTCCATAATCTGACACCCAATCAAAACCTATTGGAAAGTAACTGCCTTTATTACACAGCATCACAAGCCAGCACTATCCTAAACAATGCTAAAAGTCTATCAGTACTTAACTACAACATCAGGTTCCTTAACAAACACAATGATGACCTCCTAGCACTCCTTGAATCACTAAAGACACCCTTCTCCTGCATTATTCTTACTGAGACCTGGCTTAAGCAGGACACAATAGATCTAACCCTCTAACCAGGATACACAGCAATTCACAACTGCAGACCAAACCAAGTTGGGGGTGGTATTGCAATCTATTACTCTAACCAATTATCTTGTATTAGCACCACTTGCTTTAGTGATGAATAGGGGAATACATTTTGCTAATTTTACTGTAAAAAACCTTAAGATGCCTATAACAATCGGGGCCATTTACCGGGTACCTCACACAAACATCCCAAATTTCAGTGAGAAATTAAAGTCACAATAACAGACAAATGAAAAAGCACCACCTTCTCTTAGCTGGAGACTTCAACATCAACCTTGGCTTACTAGATGATCAGCCTGTAACTGATTTCATCAACAATATGAACAACACACTTCTCATACCAACAATAACTAAACCAACCAGGCTCACTGAGACAAGTGCAACCATAATAGACCACATATGGACCAATATACTAGCCCCCCTTAAATCAGGGATAATCACAGATAGCACTACAGACCACTACCCTACCCTTTCCTCCTGACAAACATTAGTAAACCACCACTTGAATACAACAAAGTCTCATTTAGACTCCATGACGAGGCCTCAGTAAGGAAGTTCACAGCTGACCTAGAGACTGTGACTGGCCTACAGAATTCTCCAAGGCCAATGGTATTGATGACTGGACAGACATTTTTCTTAACAAATTACTTAGACTATACAACAAACATTGTCCTATAAAAACAAAACAGATCACAAACAAACGGCTTGGTTGCCCCATGGCAAAACCCGCACCATTCTGAAATCCATTGGGCAAAACCCCCAATATGAAAAGCAATATAGACAAGGCTTTAAAACACAAAGATATTCTTAAACACAATTCATCAGCTCTCACCAAAGTAATAAAGAAAGCCAAACAACTATACTAAATCCAGTAGATTCACAGACACTAAGGAGATATAAAAAAGACCTGGAAAACACACTCAGATTTTAGGGACCCACAAACTGAAAAAACCAAGAATATTGTCCTAACTAAACCTAATGAAACACCACTACATCCCACTGACACAGCTAATAAATAAACGACTTCTTCCAACCATAAATCTAATCTCGCCAGTAAAATCCCACATACCAATGCCCATGCCGGGGGCTACCTAGATGGGGAATTTCCCTAATTCCTTCTATCTTGCACCAACTGAGCCCACGGAAGTCACCGAGATAAAAGTCACTTAAAAATAACCGGGAATCTGTCCTCATGTCCCACCATTTCTGTACAAGCGAGCGGCCCCTGTCCTCTTTGCATGCTATTCATTACTTTTAACAAGTCACAGAGACTAGCCCCTTCCCAAAACTACTCAAATGGCAAGGGTTCACCAATACATAAAGGTGGTGACCCTACAGACTTAAACAACTATAGGCCAATATCTAACTTACCATTGCATCCAAAATCTTTTAGAAACTCGTGCACAGAGACTGTATTCATTTATACCGGCTCAAAAACTCCAACCCCTCCAATTTGGGTTCAGGAAAAATAAAAGCACTAATGATGCAATCATAAAAATGCTAGATCTGCTTTACACAGCATTGGAAAATAAGGAATACCACTAGGAATTTTTATTGACCTAAGAAAAGCTTTTGACACAGTAGACCACGACACCTACCCACAAACTTGATCATTACGGTATAAGAGGCCATGCGTTGCTTATTTCAAATCTTACATTACAAATAGGTATCAGTATGTCACCATTAAAGACACAGCATCAGCAACACGGGCCCCTTGATACTGGAGTTCCGCAGGGAAGTGTCCTTGGTCCCCTGCTCTTCCTCATATACATCAATGACCTTCCAAATGCATCCCAACACCTGAAACCCATTCTCTTTGCTGACGACACGACTTATGTCATCTCTCAAACCCCAATCTTGCCACCCTCAACACCACTGTGAATGAGGAGCTGATCAAAATATCGACTTGGATGACAGCCAATAAACTTACGCTTAACACTATGTTTGGTAGCAGAGCAGGAGATGCACAAATTAACATTAAGATTGACAACACTCTAATTACCAGAAATAATGGGGGGAAATCCTAGGCTTATACCTTGACAACAACCTGAATTTCAGCACCCATATCCAGCATTCAACCAAAAAAGTACCAAAACGGTTGGGATCCTCTCCAAGATACGATACACGTGCCGCAAAATGCCCTTCTCACACTAAAACCACTCACTTATTTATCCATACCTCACCTATCTATTTGTGCTTGGGATCAACTGCAGCAACACACCTAAAGCCAATAAAACCCAACAAAAGCTGCAGTAAGAATAATCACTAAATACCATCCCTGGCAACACCCCCCCCCCCACTCTCATAGACCAAACTTACTCCCTGTTCAGTACATCCAACACTACTACTGTTTCAATCTACATCCCACAGGGCCTTAAACTCTAATATCAACCTTGGGCCTAAAACGCTTTCTTGATAGTTGTGACAGAACCCACAGGCATAACACCAGACACAAACATCTCTAAAAGACATTTCCCCGTGTCCGACTAAAACCTTTACAAAAATTCATGTATGTCAAAGGGCCCCAAAATCTGGAATACCCTACCTGAGAACTCTAGAACTGCAGACACATTCATCACCTTCAAAACTACCATTAAAAAAATAACTTATCTCCCTGATACACCCTGTCAACTAACTACATGAATACCACCTGGTGGTTCACACTTACACTCACTGACTCATTTGACCATAAACAGAAGTATTAATCTCAATCTTAAAATAATGAATCCTGTGATACTCCAATACTGAAACTATGTACTGTGCCAAAACAAAAGCATTTACATTGCTAAACTCACAAACTAGTATTTAGTCACTTAGCCATAATACCAACTTACCTCATAATTTGTAATATTTTACAATTAAGAATAAAACTAAGTCTGCCCGAAATGCCTAGCCATGCTAAGCGTTCTAGTGGTACACTCTGTAATCACTATTTTACTACATGTAAACCACACAATAACCAAATTTCTGTAAACTCAGCATTGTAATCCTTATAGAGAATAAACTTTGAATTTGAATTTGAATTTACTAGAAAGAACAGGCCATAACTCTAATACAGGTTACGAAACTGTGTAGACGGTACTGTATATTTCAACAAATTTCTTCACAAATAGTGGTGTAATGAAATCAGAAGTGCCTATTTCAACCTTTTATTCTTAAACACAGCTTCCTGTGTGTACTCACATTCTCCACTACATACAGTACGTACTCCATTTATTTTTTATCATCCTTAAACACACTTAAAGAAGTTTTATAATAGGCAATGCATAACTCGACAAAATATCGCAGTGACTTCTACATTAGGTACTCAAAACCTTTCTGTTACACCTTCCACAACAGTTTTATAATTCTGCCATAGTCACCCAATACAACTATTTCTTGGTTCAATATATCCCAAACACTTCCCTATTACCCACTATATTTTTATCACTCCCGTCACCTGCAGACAGGCAAACCCACTTCTCACAACCTACTTTTATTCTAAACCAGGAAATTCATGAATTTAAACATGTTAAGTCTCTTTCCACAATGTTTATTCAATTGTCCTAACATGGTTTATGTAGCTCTCTATTTCTCAGCTATACCTAACTAATCTCAAAAATCTTTTCCGATCCACACTTTTCTAATGCTTTCAACCAAATTTTAAACATCCAGCTTTATTTCATTCTCACCATCAACAATCACTTTTGTTAACATTCTCATTACAACCAGACACATTCAAGTAGTCCAATTTCAATATTTCATTTTTCCTTTCATAATGGCATGTAGGAAATAGGCTTAATCAACCCGATGTTCTGCGAATATTAGATACATATACAACACTGCTACAGGATTCTTAATTCACTTATACAAGTAAGGAGGACACTATTCTCCATGTGACAATGTTCAAGTAGACTCATAACCCACACATAGAACAGAGGAGCTTGCGACGACATTTTGGTCCAACTTGGACCATTTACGAAGTCACACTAACGAAAAGGAGAGGAGGGAGTAAATATAGGCCAGGAGGTGGTAGTTTACCTGGAGAGTTTACCTGGAGAGAGTTCCAGGGGTCAACGCCCCCGCGGCCCGGTCTGTGACCAGGCCTCCTTAGGTCAGTGTCCCAGGATGCGACCCACACCAGTCGACTAACACCCAGGTACCCATTTTACTGATGGGGAACATAGACAACAGGTGGAAAGAAACACGTCCAATGTTTCTACTCTGGCTGGGAATCGAACCCAGGCCCTCACCGTGTGAAGCGAGAGCAGTGGTGGTAGTAGTAGAGGTAGTGGTAGTAGTGAAGGTAGTGGTAGTAGTGGTAGTAGTGGAGGTAGATGGTAGTAGTGGAGGTAGATGGTAGTAGTGGAGGTAGAAGGTAGTACTGGAGGAAGAAGGTAGTAGTGGGGTAGTATGGTGGAGGTGGAGCCAGTCAAATACTAAGAAAGAGGAGCACTGCAAGGGAGCTAGGTGCCCATAGAGGATAGGAGCAAGAACACAGAGGGAAGAAAAATAAATAATGATTGTCGGACCGGACCAAAACGTTGTCGTAAGCTCCTCTCTTCTATGTGCGGGTTATTTGTGTATCGTTCCAGTCACGGTATTGTGCCTTTTTTTTATTATTCAAGCAGACTGTCAGAATAAAGTACTGATGAATGTATATACACCTGCCATCCGACTTATGACCTACTCGACATACGACCACTCGATTTGCAACTGCATTTTGTATGCCAAATTTCTGGGAGATAAACAACTGTTTGTGTTGTAGTGTTTGTCCTAAACCTTACAGTATAAAATACAGTACTAACAGCATAAAAAGTAAGTAATGCAAAAAATGAAATACCAGAATAAAATAATAAAATAAAGTCATTACAAAAATGTGATGTTGATATTCAGTAATAAGGTTCAACTTACGACCGGTTGGTCGGAACCAAGCTTGGTTGTCAGTCGGATGGTACCTGTACAGACCATTACTAATCTGGTATGTATATGTTCATTATTTCTTGTTCACTTATTAGAACTGCGTTGTTCTAGACATTTCAGCGGTTCAACCTGTCAACTAAATTAACCTATCAGTAGAGATCTTTCTTCTTCTTCTTCTTTCAACACACCGCTGTATCCCACCAAGGCAGGGTGCCCAAAAGGAAAAACGAAAGCTTCTCCTTTTACATTTAGTAATAAATACAGGAGAAGGGGTTACTAGCCCCTTGCTCCCGGCATTTTAGTCGCCTCATACAACACGCATGGCTTACGGAGGAAGAATTCTGTTCCACTTCCCCATGGAGATAACAGGAAATAAACAAGAACAAGAACTAGTAAGAAAATAGAAGAAAACGCAGAGGGGTGTGTACATATATATATATGCTTGAACATGTATGTGTATTATTATTATTATAATCAAGGGGAAGCGCTAAACCCGTAGGATTATACAGCGCCTGGGAGGGATGTGGAAGGCATTCAGGCTTAATTCAGGGAACTGGAGCACAGATCCAATTCCCTAAATCAAGAGCCCCTCACCAACATCAAGGAACCTTCCCTGAGGGGACATGTATGTGTAGTGTTACCTAAGTGTAAGAAGAAGTAGGAAGACGTACCTGAAATCTTGCATGTTTATGAGACAGAAAAATGGACTCCAGCAATCCTACCATCATGTAAAAGAATTACAGGCTTTCGTTTTACACTCACTTGGCAGGACGGTAGTACCTCCCTTGGCGGTTGCTGTCTACCAACCTACTACCATTGGGTAGCATCAGTAGAGATGCTACCCAAAATTAACGCTGGATTAGTGATATATATTACGAACACACAGATTGCTTAGAAACCTAGTGGCAACCTGTGTAAAGTTTTTTTTTTTTATTAAGTTGGTCAGTAACATGGCAACAGAAGTTTGGGTGGTATTTTTAATCCTAAGTTGTTAGAATGCCTAACCAACATCTTCCAAGTCAGTGTTCACAATATGTGGCAGACTGTGCGGTGCAATTCTTCCACTGGAACTTGGCAAACCCAAGACTACAAAACTTCACGCATATTCACAATTTTTAATAGAGCTTACCGTGAGGTCCCAGGTGAATCCACCTACTGACATGAGCTGCAGGGGACGCCAAATAAACTTAAATGTTTCTGCATTTATTTTAGCAATGTGTGGGCAGCATCATTGGTGAAGTTTTTGGAGATGAAGTGCAGGAGAGGTCCCAGCCACCCTGAGACACAAGCCAGTCTTCATCCTCCCTCCACCATTAATGTTGAAACTCACCATTATAGATATCTTTATATATACATTGTCTCTACGTCATATATATATATATATATAATATATATATATAATATACATATATATATATTATATATAATATATATTATAAACATGCATTCACATCATACACACGCACGCAAACACACACAGGTGAGTACACACCCACACAGCCGCTCCCCCCCACACAAACACCCCCCCCCCCATCTGGAAACGTAATCAGAAAACCTATACTTTGCCTCTTTTTACTGAAGAGAAAGTCAGTGCAAGGGCAAAATATACAATTCGTCTTTCTGGTTACTTTAACATGCTTTCCATTGGAAAAGTTATCAACATGCATTAACACCAAGGTGAATGAATGGATACTACCAAACTCAAGTTACTAAATATCATTCATTAAGACTCGCCCCCATCACCAATGACCTTCCTTTGATAGTATTTAGGGTATTCACCCAGACTTACAAGTAAATTCCATCCGAAGCCACCGACAACACGGGCAACAACAGGAATACCAAACGAGAATGTTTTATCTGAGATGAATTCTATTTGTGGGCACACCACAGTCGAGGAGTTCCTTGCTATGCGGTCCAACAGCGGCTCCAACCAACCTGGTCAATCATGTCATCAGGAACTAACATTCTACAACTGGGTTAAGTAAACAGAGTTCGATGAAATATCGTTAATTTGATTACAAAAAAATATATATCTGGTTGAAATAAATAACGTATTTTTACTCACTTGAATTGTATGGATTTTCATTTGAGGTTGGCTGAAATGTTAAATTTATATAATGTTTAACATGCAATAATGCTCCAAGATTATGTTTGGCATTTCTGTCATTTCATAATTTATATAGTACTGAAAATGCCCTAGGAAATAGTAATCAGTTGACCCTAACTGCAAACCGCTCAATGAGAGTCAAGTGTGACAAAGTACTGAATTTTCCCCAGCCAAGAAGTTTCAGTTAAAATTATTTATGACTACAATAGCCACAATAAAATTATTTCACGTAGAAAAACTACCCATCTCTGAGATGGAGAAGCAAATCGCCACTTCAAACATCACTGTACAGTTGCAACCAGAGATATTAGATTAGATTTTGCCACCGAAGTGGCTAGTTTATTGTGCACCCCACATCCATCCTGTGGACGGTAGTGCAAGAGCACATGGATACACAAAAGGCCTAGGAATATTCCCCAAAAGGGTTAACAGGTGTACATATGGGTTTTTATTTATCTACATATCTACAGTTCACTTATCTGTTACAAGCAAATTTAGGAAATTTGCTTAGAATATCTGGTATTTTATTTTCATTAAGATATCTTGACATGTCACATGGGTTATTATACTGTGTCTCTGTATTCCTCAATAAGTGGACAATTAAGCACATAGTGTTCAAGACAGTGACCATATGCCTGATCACATAATTTGAATTTAGTTTGATCATCGTGTATGTGTCTCCCAAAATGCCAGAAGTACTTGTAACCATGCTTAAGGCTGGCCACAACATCAGTCAGTCTGTTCACATTGCAAGTTACTCCATAAACATACTTATCTACGTTCATGTTATCATAGTGGGTTATAGATCTATTCAGGCCACTAACTGCATCCCTATAACAATCATTTTCGTTTTTTACTTCTCTAATATCATTCCTAATGCTAACCACAGATGTACCAAAGTTATATTCTACATTCTCCTTCTAGGTACTCTTCTTTCCTAACATATCAACTTTATCATGAAGGAGTAATACAATGTGTGATGGGATCCATAGCAATTTTACATTAATTCCTTCATCCCTGATTTTTGAGTATCTGTACCTGGCTTCTCCAATGAGCATGTTGTTGGAGTCATTATACGAGTCAAGAGCCTTCAATGATGACAGAATCAGTAATGATGATAAAGTCAAGCTCAGTGTCATAGGTTAGCTTTAGCGCCATTAGGATTGCAAACAATTCAGTTTGCAGCGTAGACGCCCAGTTGTAAATTCTTATGCCTAACTCAACAAATTTATTATCGTTCTTAACTAGGGAGGTGGCAACAAGAGCAGATGCAGCCCTGCCAGAAGACTCCTGTTTAGATCCATCAGTGTATATAACGTGATAATTTATTACTACCAGCTAGGCGAGAAATTTCTTCTTAAGCAGTTGCTTTAACAAATGATTTAAGGAAGGGATTACTGTACTAGCAATGAGCCTCTTGGAAGGGGCTTGCAGGTATGTGATATTAATGAACACATCTTCCATGGATGGGTGAAATGCTCTTGTTGCCTCAGGATACTTTCATACCGAGATACAGTGTTAAACTCAACAATCCTATCACCGATACTAGAAAACCAAGTTTCCTTCCTCATTTAAAACCTCTGTAGATTGGGACATCCCCAGGAATAATTCCAAGAGCCTTCAGTTTGCATTAACCCAAGGGTCGAGAGAACATCCTCTAGCTAATATCAACATGGGAGTAGCATAATCAAATTAATGACCTAACATAGGCTATGTATGGAGGTAGAGCAGAGGAGTAACACTAAAAAAAAAAGAAAATTCTTGTAAGCTGCAATAGTGGGAGCCTATGCAACAGCAGTGGTTGATCATGACAGACTCTAAAAAATACACGCAAAGCCTGAGGCCCCCAGTTTACTATGAGTAGATGCATGGAACATTCAATGAAAGTAACCTAAGGCTATGTACCGTGTGGCAGCTGGTGTGAAACACAACCAACTCACCAACCTCAGCAACTCTCCTAAGCCTATAACCATTCTTCAGTTTGAAGGTTACAAGTACCATGCGTGATGCTATTTTGTAGATAATCTCACAGTTTCTTACTTCCTTCGAGTAGGCTAATGAAAATATGTTTACTGATTAAATGAAAGCCACATTACCACAGCTGAACAATTCCACAGCTACCTTCAAACTATAGATGAAACATTGACAAAGTATGGCCCAGAGCTAAATCAAAGTCGTCAGTGGCACTCTTCTCTTTTCAAATGTTACAATCAAAAGAAAACAATCTCATCTGCTTTATATTCTCCACTTATTTTCAAAAATAGAATTTTGCATGCCAACCGCTTAGTGTGAAAATATATCACGTCCAAGATTATCTGTTTGTAAGCTATAAAAGTAAGAGCTATTCTCAATGTAACTAACATTCAATAAAACCAGTTACCAACCCTAGGTTAGAGTATTTTATGGGGAAGACCTTTATCCAGAATGGTGTGCTTAGAGGTATAAAATGCAAGCTGAGAGATGAACTATAATTTGTAATGGACCTAAAGGACAAAAAACTAAACACAATTGTAAGCACGCGTACTGCTCTGGCAATACTGTATTCCCTGTATTTCCATAGCTTCTTTGTAATAACTTATTGTAAATCCTCAAAGTGTTATGTTATCCACAGTACAATGTACTATTGTGTTTGTATTACTTATGGAGTGAAATATTGTAGTTAGTGTACACTGTATTAATACATTTTTTAATAAAGGGAGTAATATTTGCTAGTGTGGTCCTATCTGGAGAAGAGGGAGAAAGCTCCATATCCTCCCCATCCTTCATCTGTCCCCCCCCCCATAACGAGTTAGGAGACTTGCCCATAGGATACTCTCTGCTTGGGAATTAAACCTCCTCTACAACCGCTACATGTAATTGGCATTGCTTTCACTTTTTTTGAGAGCTTTTGATATTTTATCAAAACGTATATTCAGCGCTTATTCACATCAAGTTTTCCACCGTGCTTCAATTTTTCAACATATACAAGCATTCATAAAAAAGAATTATGGATTTTTTTGCTAGTTTTGTACGGTGTTTCTGCAAAAATCCTCAATCATTTAATGTTACTTTTTATATGTTTTGAACAAGTCCAATACATAAATAAAAAAAAACATTATCAGGACAGGACAAGCACCAATCCTTGGGGCACCCAACTGGTGATATTTCCCCTCACTGTATACATAAAAAAAAAAAAAAAATTGTAGTTTGCGCTTAAGGCCCTCAAATGTTCGGTAGTTTGTCTGATTGGCTTCTCATTGTTAACACTATGAAAGATTTTTTTTTTAAATCTAAATAAGCAGAATGCTGTAAATCCCATTTTGTTCACATGACTTCTTTAGTTGTTGTATAGATTAAAGTAGTTATATTGCAGAGCGAAAACAGAACTGATGCAGCAGTTTATGAAGTGTTTGCTTTCAGTGTTGTCCACTTATAATGATTGCTTTATTTTTTTTTTTTACAACGCATATCATCGAACATTTTTAGTACATTAAAGTGAAGGCACCAGTTATCCTTTTCACCATAAGCCTTCTAGTAGAGAAATCACATGAAAAATCAAGAACTCTCAAGTAGGCAGCTTACTACTTAAATTTTATGGTGCATTTTGGTACGTTTTTATTTATTTTTCCACATCCAGCAGTAGCTTCTCTGGATGGAATGATAAAAGATCGCAGCAGGCCTTCATTACATCAAAGTTTCGAGAATCGCTGACTGGTCGGTGAAAGACCTGTCATTCACCTAACACCACCTCACTGGTTCTTTGAATAAATTAATAATTCCATTAGATACTTGACTTTCAAATTTGCTTTATTGAAGTGTTCCACTTGTAAATACACTCTTAAACTTGATAATATACAAGTCTATACATGCATCCTATAGCTGCAACTTTTATGGTTAATAACACACCTAAAACCATAGAAAAATATTTTCATATGAATGATACATACACAGATCACTTAAAGAATTGCAACGAATCTTTGTTTAACTTCGGCTCTCTTGTATTTATGTTAGGAACAAAACGATTTGAAGAAGGCACAGTCCCAGAAAGTCCAGAGTATGGGGATCCCCAGTGCAAGGCAAGATGAACTTCCTAGGTCCACTTTACAAAACCTGTGGAACCTGGGACCTAGTTGAAGGTTGTTCAGGTTACCAGGAGGATATTCCGGGATCAAACGCCCCGGGCGGCCCGGTCCACGACCAGCCGCCCCGATGGATCAGGGCCTGATCAACTAGGCAGTACTGCTGGCCGCACGCAGTCCGACGTACGAGCCACATCCCCGCTGTCGGCACCGACATTAGGTATCTGACCAGCTCTCTCTTGAAGGCAGCCAGGGGTTTATTGGCAATTCCCCTAATGTCTTGTGATGGGAGGCTGATGAACAGTTTTGGGCCCCGGACACTTATGGAGTAGTCCTCTTTAAGTGTCCCAATGGCGCCCCTACTTTTTATTGGCGGCATTTTGCATCGCCTGCCCCAGTCTTTACATTCGAAAGGGAGTGATTACTGTGTGCAGATTTGGTGGACCGATTCCTTCACACGGAAGATTTTCCAAGTGTAGATTATGAATATATCTCTCCTCCTGCGTTCCAACGAGTATAAGTCAAGAGCTTCCCAAGCGTTCCCCGTAGTTAAGGTGCTTGACAGAACTTATACGTGCAGTAAAGGATCTCTGTACACTCTCTAGATCAGTGCGATTTCACCTGCTTTGTATGGAGATGTTAATGTACAGCATATTCCATCCTAGAGAAACAAGTGGATTTGAAAAGGATCATCATGGGGTTGGCATTCTCTCGTTTTTGAAAGTTCTTCATTAGCCATCCCGGCCCGGTGGTCTGGTGGCTAAAGCTCCCGCTTTCACACACGGAGGGCCCGGGTACGATTCACCTCCCGGCGGTGGAAATTCCGACACGTTCCTACAACACCTATTGTCCGTTCCACCTAGCAGCAAATAGGTACCCTGGTGTTTAGTCACTGGTGTGGGTCGCATCTGGGGGACGAAGTTAAGGACCCCAATTGAAATACGTTTTGACAGTCCCGATGACGCACTGACTTTCTTTGGGTTATCCTGGGTGGCTAACCCTCCACGGGGTTTAAAAATCCCCCCAGAACGAAATCTTATCTATCTTATCCTATCATTTTCTTTGCACGTGCGGATCGTGGCACTGTTGTGATCCTTGAAATTAGATCCTCAGACATTACTACTACCCAGGTCCCATACATTATTTTTTCCGCTCTATTGTATGGCCGAGTCAGTAGATACTCTGTTCAAAGTTATTATCTCCTCCAGTTTTCCATGAACAGGAGTAGTTGAATTTGTCCACATTGAACATCATTTTGTTTACCGTATGCCCACGGAAAACTGTTTATAATCTTCTTTGAGTTTAAAGACCGCGTCCTCATCAGATGACAGCCTCATGCGAATCTAAGTATCATCCGCAAAGTATGATACGGAGCTGTGGTGTATATCTCTGTTTAATGTCTGATATAGATAAGGAATAAATGGGGGCGATGTACTGTGCCTTGTGGAACAGAGCTCTTCACTATGGCAGCCTCCGATTTAAATCTGTTGACCACGTACTCTTTGTGTTCGATTTTGTTTAGGAAGTTGAAGATCCATCTCCCCACTTTCCCAGTTATTCCTTTAGCACTATTTTATGGGCTATTACGCCATGATCGCATTTGTCAAATGCTTTTGCAAAGTCTGTGTATATTACATCTGCATTCTGATTTTCTTCCAGTGCATCCAAGGCCATGTCATAGTGATCCAGTAGTTGTGAGAGGCAGGAGCGACCTGCCCTGAACCCATGTTGCCCTGGATTGTGCAGATTTTGGGAATCCAGGTGATTTGCAATCCTGCTTCTTAGCACTCTTTCAAAGATTTTTATGATTTTTATGTTGTCGGTTACATTCTCGGAAAAATTTCCAAAATACTACATGTAAATTTCTAAGAAATTTCAAACATGCTTTAAATAATATCCCAGGCAGAATACCACTGTGTAACTAAACTCCAGACCTGTTGGCAGTATCCACGTTTCCGTTAAACTTGTCTGAAAAAAAATGTTCAGTAACGCTATTTAAAAGTAAGCAAATCAAAGCTAGTGCAGTTACCAACCCAGATAATTTCACTTAAGAGTGAATTGAACTGGTGACGGCTATAGCAAGTTCAGTGTGTGGATAATAATCCTAAAAACTTTGTTAGGGAGGTCAAAACTAAATCTGCGTCGTGATCCATGGCCAGCGTTTAAGATCTATGGCAGATATTGTAGTGTATAAACGCTTCGCGACGCTAACGCGACGGGCGGAGTTTTGAGACAATAGACCGCGGGTTACAATCCCGCCCGGGGTATGGTTTATACACTTAATGTATAAATTTTGTACAGCTTGAGGCCCAAAAAATCTCCTTTGTGAAAATACAGAGTGAAATGGCTAAAATATATTTAAAATTTGTATTTAGCACATAACGGCATCACCTCCCTGAACTTTCGCCCATATTGACTATGTGAAGAGAGCGAATGTGCGTGCTCATACCCCGCTGTTCTCCTGTAACCCCAACTCTCCCCTTTAAACTCAGCCTCGCCTCTATCGACGTCAGTGTAGAGCGAAATTTTGCGCTCCGCGGTACTCAATATCTAGTTCGCACAGCATCACCTCTGCCAAACCTGAGAAATACAGACGAATCCCATCCGCGAGTTGTGACAACCGACTTGCCGATATACAAAATGTGTTATATCTCTAACTGAGAAGATGACTTTTATTCTCTATGCACGAGGTTTCGGAGAATGCTGCATAGTTGGAACACAACAAGAGTAGTTAAGAACTTTTAACGAGCATTGCAGTCCTGGTAATCCTTTGGGAGACGGCTTTTTAACTAACAGCCAAGGTTCATCTATAAACATAGTAAGTTTGTGCTGATTTGTTTGTCCAAAGAGTGAAAATTTGTCTGTCATTCCAAGACACGTGTGCTAGATGTGTTTAAGTGCTGGGGTTTGTAGTAATTAATGATAGTAGTGTTGGTAACTCCGAGACGACTCGGGCACAGTGAATAACCTTGAAAATGGCACGGGCGACCCCGCAGCCACTACACCCATATTCCCTGTGTCTAGCGAACTCTTATGGGGAAACTGTACTAGTGATATACCTAGTGAAACACAAACAGTTGATTTGAAGTGGCTGTAGGAGGCCTACCTTCACTCGCCTCGCCTGCCTCTCCTCCTTCCTCGATTTGAAAATTGGAACTCACCCATTCGCCTCTATTTACTTATGGTCTAGAGGCGGTTTTTGCCAGACCACAAAAGTGCTTGAGTGCCTGTGTCAGTCCTCTGTGCCGCACCCCCACTCATCTTACGAATGTGTCTCCTGTGTTGACAGGGGCTTAGCAAGCACATTCAAGCAGGCTTGAAAGCAGCACTCAAAGCTAGCCAGAACAAGTTAAGGTAGCCTGCAGTTACAGCTGTCTTGCCCCCCGAGCATGTCTACGTATGCTTTTCTACAGTGCTGCTGGCATACCAGCGTTTCCTGTAGTGGCTTAGTTAAAAATAATTTAACGAGCATTGCGAAATGACTTTTAAGTGGGACATGCCAGAGGTTCACCTATAACATAGTAAGAATATGGTGATTTGCTTGTACACAGAGTGAACATTCGTCTGTCATACGGATCTAGAAGTGTTAAGTGGGTGCTTTCCCCAACAGTTAATTGTCATTTGTAAGCCTGTATTAAGACTTTAAAAGCTCAGAGGGGTACTTCCGGTAGCGACTCCTTACATTTGATAAATCAGTGTAATACAGCTCTGCTCAGTGTAACTGAACTATTAAATACGGTTACATAATTAAGTTGCTTGTCCTAGTGTCATTGTTGTGTTTTCTAATACATTTTCTGGTTCAGACAAACTTTACTGCTAAATTCCCAGTAATATTTCAAATTGCAGTGTTCATCGTGTGTAGTGGGTTTTAACTTATGCTTTGCATTTTTTCTGTGAACAAGCTTACTCCCGCATAATTTCAGTTTTATGAATACTTTCTCTCTTGAGTAATTCGGTTACCTTTAATTAAACTGGGGTTAAGCAAGAGTCAGCCTGTTAACATCTATGTTTTCCCTTTCCATCTCATCTAGCGGTTAGCGCCTAGTTAAAATTGTAATAGTAACAATTTGCAATCGTTATACTTCTAGTTATACATTGTGTAAATTGTTTTTTTGACTTTTGGGTCACCGGGTTGTAGTGTTTAACTTCTGACACACCAGCCAGATTGAGACTGAACCTCTGCACAGTGTGCAAGAAAACCCCCCCTCACTGCAAAGGATTCTGGTGATACCAGAATGCCATCACACACACCACTGTGGAGGAGCTAGCCATCCCCGCTAGCACAGTGGAACGACTGGTCTGCCACTACTGATACCTATGGCTACACCTGAATATGGGGATGAGTGTCATTTTTCCCAATACACACAACTACAACAGTCAGACGACACCACACAGGTAAACCCCCTGGAAATTGGAGATAGTCAGAGCCAGGACCTACCTGCAATGAATGATGAAACAGACTTGCCACAGGCACCATCAGAGAACACTAATGTAACCATGGTACCTGTTAAGGTGACAGGTGTTAAAGAAAGCACTAACTCAGAAGTGCAAACCTCCGGGAAAAGGGATTTGGGTTCGCCTGACCTTCCTCATATTATAACAAATTTCCAGAAAAAAATGAGCGTCTTGAACAGATCCTGACAAGTTTAATAAATATATGTAATCAGGATGATGCTCTTGAGCATGGTGGTGATGTCAAAAGTGCAGCAATCCCAGTTCAGTTTCCAGCAATTTTTTAAGAAAGAAGCCCATGACTCTTGCCTTCAAAACTTGCCTTTAACTGGCTGTCAAGATGCCGAAAAATGCTTAAAAATAAAAGGGCCTGAAGATAAAGACGTAAAAAAACATGCTATTTGCTCTTAAGTGCCTGCACACTGTAGTCAAAGCATAAAAGTTTTACCATCTTATGAGCAAGAAAATTGTAAATAACTCACTACAATGGATACATTACAAATCTTTTCATGGAACATTGCTTCCATCAGGAAAACGGGTTTCCTGACTTAATCATATTAGTGCAACCAAGAATATTGATGTCATTTTTTTGCAGGGAAAATAGATTGAAAGATGGAGCACCTCCACCAAACTTGCCTGGATAAAGCAGCTTATAACCAAAGGTCAACCAACTTTTTTGTGTCAGAAAGAACTTGCCACATTCACTCCTTCCTTGCAGAGTCGATTAACATGCGTATCATTGTGTCAAAGTATATGCAGGGAATTTTTTCCATAAACATTTTAATCTCTATGCCCCAGCGAACCAGCTCACCTGATGGCTTTACCAGATCGCATCAACAGTGAACCTACCATCATTCTTGAATTTTAATGCCAACATAAGAATATTGGGGGGGTCTATAACAAACACCAATGGAACTAAACTAGTGAAATTGCTAAATGAGCATGATAATGTTCGAATTGTGGGCACTACTGAGCCTACTCACATATATGGGCATACTAGATCTGTGTCTTGATTTTAATACATCATATACGATGCATGGCTCGTCATAGTTAATGATCTTCTATCTGATCACTTCCCAAGACTAACAACTGTCAATCTTGCACATCTTTAGCAAACAAGGGCTAAAAACAAAGGAGGAAACTTTTTTCCCCCCAAAA
>NW_026506581.1:0-25780 GCF_026875155.1 Cherax quadricarinatus
CACTCGCCCCCGGGAAAATTTGTAACATCAAACTGCACTATACAGTCTTCAAATACTTGTTTATTTGTTCATTCACAATAATGACACTGTAAGAAGCTGCACACTGCTTTTTAATATTTCCATTGTGATGATGGAGATTGTCAGAGGTCAAGGGAGCACTGTTAATTCCTTAGTTAAGGTCAATGCACGCATAACATATTCCCCGTCTCATGGTTTATTGCAATCTGAGCTATGATGCCTCTCGCCTGCCATGGCTTGCCCCCACCATGATCTTCACAAAGGAAGTGTTGATACAAGCATTTTTCCCTTCCTTGCCATACTTTCTCAGGAAGCATGCAAAATGCTTGATTTCTTGTTGTCTGGGCCTAGACGTCAGTGTATGCTATCTTTAACATGGTAATAAAGTGGGTGAGGGTTTCCTTAAAGTAAAAGATGAATTATCTCTCATTAACCCACCCTAGTTGCAACACTGTTCTCTTGCAAAGACGTGGCATGATCTATGACACATGCTGGACAGATGCTTCCAATTAAAAATGTTGATGCAGAAACAAGCAAGACGCCATTGCCCTTTCTGAGAGGGTCCTCCCTCAGGGTTGAAAGGGCTGAAAATGGCTGAAATGGGCTGATACCCCCCTCCTGGAGAAAATTTCTCCAAACTGGGGGGCGACAGAGGTTTGCCTTAGGTGAACTATTCATCACTTAACATTAATTTGATTTTCTCACTCACCACCATTGCTGGTCGTCTTTTCTGAACAGCTTTAGATTGTGGGGTTTCTGGAGAATCACTACTTTTATTTTGTAACCCTGTGTAATGATAATGGCACTAATTTATCTATTGTCCGCTTTTTCACTATATCTTCGCTCAAAACATAAACTGTCCTGATGATTCCATTTGCATCAGGATATATGGTCACAATTTTTCCAAGAAGCCATTGGGACCTCGGACCATCATTGTCAATAATCACTATGTCACCAGGTCTTAAGGACTTATGATTTCAGGAATACCAGCTCCATAGAAGTGTTCTCTCAATGAGGTGAGATAGTCTTCTCGCCAAATTTTCTCCCCAAAGTTCAGTCACTTTATTAAGGTATTTAAATTTACGTCTGAGTTGCTCAGATTCAAATAAGTATGGATCTTCTATGATTTCTTTATCATTCATGGGAGGAACAGGTTCGAGCCTTCTGCCATTGAGTATATGAGATGGACTTAACACTTCTAAATTGTCCAGATCATCGGTAACATAAGTTAGAGGTGTGTTGTTGGACTCTATTTTCTATTTCAGTCAAAACTGTATGAAATTCTTCTAAGTCGATTCGAGACAATGAAGAGTCTTCCTTAAACAACATTTTACAATGCCGATCATTCTTTCATAAAATCCGCCGTGCCATGGAGCCTTGGAGGGAACGTATCTCCATCGACAACTGCGTTGATTCAGCATCTGTTGTACCTCTGGCTGATCAAAGATCTTGCTTATATAAGCAGCACCAGCAACAAAGTTCGTTGCTTTGTCTGAAACCCTAAGTCTGGGACATGCCCTTCTGGCTACAAACCTTCTGAATAATTTGATAAAGGTTTCAGCAGACATGTCAGTGGCTACTTCTAGATGTACTGCTCAAGTCGTAGCACAAGTGAACAAAAAGATGTACACCTTGATGGGAACTTTGCCAACTTTTTAGTTAAAATTATTGGTCCAGTGTAATCTACACCTGTCACTTCAAATGGAGTGACACGACAAACTCTTTCGAGAGACATGGAGTGTGGACCTGGATACTGATATACTCGCATATCGCAGTGACGACAAGTAATGCAGTCCCTTATTTGTTCTTTTTTCACACTTTGTCGACCTTGAGGTATCCAGTAGGATTGTCGTATATGACAAAGTGTGTCAGCACCCACCATGTAACACGTTACTGTCGGCGTTTTTAACAGTCAGTCTTGTTAGCCAATGATTTTTAGGGATCAATATTGGATGCATGGCTCCTTTAGGTAGTGATGATTATGAATTCTTCCTCGACATCTTTGGGGATTTATCCTGTTTCCAAAAAATCATATTCTGTAGAGAAAACAACTTTCTGTACTAGTTTCACCCAGTATTTAATGGGTTCAAGAAATTCATAATTAAGTTTTATTCCTTTAATGAATTTAAAGACAAGACCTGTAACTCTTAAGAGTTCACCAAAAGATGAGTAATTAGATCCATCAATGACTATTTCTGGCGTGTCTGCAGTATTTAAACAGATTATTCCTGCTCTGTTCGAGCAGACTGTTTCTTCTAGCATATTGTGAGCTTTTGCTGAGGCCAGTTTTTTCTTTAGAGAGCCAGTTTGGTCCGAGGAGCCATAATTTATTATCCACAAATTTCTTGAGTGGGACACCACGTGACAACATGTCAACTGGATTCTCTTGGGTAGAGACGTGGAGAAAGAGATAATCTCTCTGCATCTCTTTTATTTCTGCTACTCTATTCTGTAAATAGACCAACTTACTCTTATATTTTTAACCACTGGAGAACTGCTTCATTATCACTCCAGATCACGGTTTTTTCAATAGTGAGATGATCAAGCACTTTGTTGAGATAGACAGCTAATTTTGTACCTACATAGAGTGCTGTCAGTTTCAATTGTGGTACTGTTCTGACCTTCAAGGGTGCGACCCTGGCCTTTGAAGTAATTAGTATACTTCCTTCAGCATTACTCATGTAAGCTACAGCGCCATAACCTCTGGTTGATGCATCACAGAACACATGTAATGTGTACTTTTTTCCCTCTTGACCTATTTGTCTGGGAAATTTAATTTGATGAAGTTATTTAAACTCTGTGGATATTTCATCCTATGCCTGATTCATTTCTAGAAGCAAGTTCTCATCCCAGCTGATTTTGAGCTTCCATGCATCTTGCACAAGCATTTTACCTTTTATGGTAATTGGTAGGATGAGCCCTAGAGGATAAAAACATTGTGAAAACCTCTGACATTTAAACTACGTTTGGTGGTTGTACTGCATGATTTGTTGCATATCCTTTTGAGACTCAAAGTGTCTTCCTGTGGGTTCCAATTAAGTCCCAGCATATTTTGCAGTCAGGAATTTCAACTTCAGGAAATCATCTTTGATAAGTTCGCTTAATTGCGTTGAATTAGTATTCCACATACTTAGAGGCAAAATTTGCTTCATTCAATTTTCCCTTTTTAGTTTTTTTTGTATAAGGATTTCAAATCCTCCTCTTTATTCACAGTACCTTGAAAATTATTCACATAGAAACTTTTTTTTAAGGTTTCTTTGAAGACACTTCCCAAAATTTTAAATGTGCATTTTGAGTAGCTTCTAGCAAGAATGGAGAGGATGTTGCATCAAATAATACTGACTTGAAACGGTGTGTTTTCAAAGGACTTTGAGGATCATGTGGATTTTCAAGCCACAAGAATCGAGTATAAGCTCTCTCTCTTTCTTGTAGTCTAACTGTTAAGAAAGCTTTGGAAATATCAGCCGTGTAGGTATATGGATTTGTGCGAAATTTCATAAGCACGTTTTCCAAGCTTCTCAGTTAGTGGGGTCCGGTCATCAGACAGTCATTAAGACTGTTCATCTTTATTAGCACGTACAATTGTATACAACAATAGTGGAGTAGTTTCAACTTGTCTTCGACTACTCCTCAACGAATTTATTGTCCAAATGTTCTTTTTATGATATTTTTATAGACAGCAGCTCTGGATTTTTCCTGAGCTCATGTATTGTGCTTTTATTTGTCCGAAAGCCATGCGATATTGCTAGGTAGATGTGGGTGGATTTAATTTCCATGGTAACCTTACCCAGTACTGTCCATCTTCATATTTGACAGTGTCCAAATATGGTTAAAGTCTGGACTCTTGTGGGTTTGGTTTATTTACATCAGTACCTATCCATCTAAATCCCCCAACTTCTCAACTGGTTCATTCATTTCTTCCAGTAATGATAATTTTTGCTGGTACATGATCAGCGGTTATCCTTGTTACTAGTATATTTTCCACTGATTTATATCTGGCCAATGATATGGCCTCCTACTGTTTTCAGAAGTGAACATCATGTTTACTTACTATATTTTGCACAAAACAGTGATAAAAAATCACTTCCAATGATTAAATCAATAGGACTAATTGTGTCCGTCTGTATGTCAGGACAGGATAAGTTTACTTGGCTGCTTCAGCGCTACAACTGGTTTTTTTTAATCCTGGATCTGCACAGACTTAGGCAAATCTTCTACTACCACAGCTTCTACTGTCTTTTTCCTGTTTCATAGACCAACAGTGAGTCTGTTGGTCTAGGAAACCAGCTATATTTAACTGTATTTTGGCATGGGGTTGTTTATTCAGTTTCTGCAACACTGTTCCTCTTATGTAGGACCTTTGTGAGCCTTGATCAAATAATGTTAGCTCATTGGTTTTGTGTAATTTATTAAATAACTCTACTCAAGCTATTGGAAGAACAGTCGATTTACACTTATCTCTCACATTTAATGCTGTTGCTTGTTGACATCCTGTTTCTGTGGAAGTCGTCTGCTGTTCAGCGTAAGTGCTAGGGGATAATGCTGTATGATGCATACCCTTGCATTTAAAAGACTTCTTCAGTGAGCATTTACCTCCCTTGTGTTCACCTAAAGACTTGGTGCACCTTTTCAGCTGATGGGCATGTTGTTTACGTGCCTCCATTGTTGTGTATTGACTACAATAGTGTGCCCAATGTGATCCGTCACAAAGTACACATTTTGGAATACGTTTATGTGTGACAGTCTGTTTACTGTCTGTTGTGTTCACAGCTTGATAAGTGCCTACATGGGATATCCCATTCTGTGATTTAGTGGGAATATGCATACCCTTTTTAAAGAGTATACATACTCGACCCACAGACCATCCGCATTGGTGTTGCCCTTCGACTTGCCTCCCTTATTCTCGCCGAACACAGGTATATATGTGGCAGTGAAGCAGCAGACCGATTCGCGTACCATGGTCTTATGTACTGTGCATCCGAGGGAAAGATTGCAAGACATGAGGAGGTTAATAACATTATCAAGAGGAGCCTCACAACAGCCGGATGCCCAGCAGTATGAGAGCCACCCCAACTATGCAGATCTGATGGCAGCCAGAAGCGTCCAGATGGTATCACACTTCAAACCTGGACAGACGGCAAGCAGGTGGTGGGACTACATATGGAGAACTTGCCCATCATTATATGTTTGTTCAGATAGGCTCAGAGACCCTTGGCTCATGGGAAGAGAGTGCATCTAAGCTTTTTAAGGAGCTTAGGCAAATGACTCATCAGGGTAACTACTGATCCCAGGGCAGCTACTTTCTGTTCGAGCGACTCAGCGCTGCTCTTAGGAAGGGTAATGCCTGCTGTATTTTGTGCACCCTTCCCAGCTCTGAGGAGCTGGAAGAAAATTTTCGCATTATAATCAGTGACAAACACGTAACAATATGTACTAGACATGTATCTCTCACACCTGATGTACTGCAAATGCCATCTTTATATAAACAACAATGTATCTGTTAATTTTTTTGTACCATATTATGAAATAAAATATACCTATTGGTGAAAAAGAATGAAAAGATGGGGTGGTAGAAGAAGTGGAACATTCAAATGGCTTCAGGAAGAAACCCAAAAAATTCTTACAAACACTCATCTCCGGCTGAAGGAGACTCGAACCTACGAACCTTAGGACAAGGTACGCAGTGCTTTACCAATCTACCCACACTGGACAATACCTTGGCGTGTAGCTTGCGCTACACGTTTGATCCAAGGCAGCCAGCTTTCAGGGAGAAGGCTTACAGCTTTTCATCTCATCCCCTGCATGCATCAGCCTTACTAGAGATTTGAACAATGCAAGGAATTCGCGAGAGCAGGCGAAATATACACAAACACTGATCTCTGGCTGAAGGAGACTCGAACCTACGAACCTTAGGATGAGATGAAAAGCTGTAAGCCTTCTCTCTGAAAGCTGGCTGCCTTGGATCAAACGTTGTAGCGCAAGCTAAACGCCAAGGTATTGTCCAGTGTGGGTAGAATGGTAAAGCACTGCGTACCTTGTCCTAAGATTCGTAGGTTCGAGTCTCCTTCAGCCAGAGTTCAGTGTTTATATATATATATATATATATATATATATATTTTATATATATATTATATATATATATATAATATAATATATATATGTTATATGTATAGATAGATAGGTAGATACATATAATGAATAGGTGAGCTTTATATCCTTCCTCATAATAAATATATTATTAGTGACGATTTAATTAAACGCGTCCTAATTCATGTGAAGGATCAAGCTTAGCCCTGGGTTGGTTTATATGATTTAATATTTTAAATGCCCCTTGACTAGGCAGGTTGTTTACCCCTAGGAGCCAGGACATTTATTTACGTAACGCAGTAAATAGCATAACAGTATGTCTATAAGAACGAGAGAACAGAGGAACACTGCAGATACTGGTCCATACGTCCAAACTCACTTATACAGAAGACAGGAAAGGTGACGAGGTATGGAGAGGAGACAAATATCTGGTCATATCACGAGTGTTCTGAAGTACAGAGTGTATGGCAATGTAAAGAAAAAAAAGAGATCATATACAGAGGAAAAACAGTACAAGGATTCATATTAGGAAAAGATGTGAAAAGGCTTCAACAAGACAGCGTCTAACTGAGAGTCTGTGTGTACATAGGTGTATTTCTAGAGTTTTTATATATGATTCAATTACTAGTATAAAAAGCAACTGCAGTTCACCTAGGAACTATGGAGCGAGGAAGTTGGACGAGAGGTGGAGCTGCGGGGGTCTTGTCATGCTGAGAGCAGGACATACCCACTCCGGAATATGTATTTGCACTGAGGTCTCATCACCTGCAGGTTACGTTAATATTCTGTGCAAGTTTCTCTTGACACAAACTTTCACTTACGAGTTGTTAAGCAGCTTCAAAGAGAAATGAGAAATGTGGTGTAAGTCCTCTGGCAACGTGTGAGCATTTCCAATGTATATCACAAGTGGTTACACTGAAATATTGTAAACATTCTCTTTTATTCTGGTATTCTAATGTAGTAAATAAATAGCATTATGCACATAAAAAGTATCGTGTCTCGAGGACGAGTGTAGTTGCATCTCAGTTCACCAAGTAAAATGGTCTTATACAGTAGGTATGTTAAGTTATTCTGCATCAGAGTTTCCAGTTGTATTATCAGAGGAACGTTAATGAATCCTAGTTATGCATTATTTTATCCAGATTAGGTTCTATTGCATCCTAATTAGACATTAATTTTACCGAGTTACACAAATAACCCGCACATAAAAGAGAGAAGCTTACGACGACGTTTCGGTCCGACTTGGACCATTGTATCGTTCCAGTCACGGTATTGTGCCTTTTTGTTATTTATTTACCGAGTTATTTTTTTATCTAAGTTAGGTTAAGCTGCGACTTAGACAGAGATTTGAATGAGTTTTAGGTTAAGCTGCGACTTAGACAGATTTGACCGAGTTAGGTTTCCTAATGTTTCTCACTTTTTATCGTATCTTAGTTATACACAAATGTATAAAAGTTTCCTAGTTCAGTTTTGTGTTGTACCTTTGATTTTAAATGCGGTGAAAAACATATCGTCATATCATAATATAGAATAATATTTTTTTTTCACCTTGTCGACCGGTAAGCCAACGCTTGGCCTCTCTTAAAAGATTAAATGTTTCACTGAGTGGGTCATCATGAGGCTTTTGCCCATAACCTGAAACACTTTTACACTTCTGACAAATCTGTCTTCTTACATCTACTACCACCACTTACAGCCTAGTGAAGTATGTCACATATTGTTTTAGTACCAAGAAAAGTTTTTATAAAGCACTTTATCAAAGTTGCTGACCATGGAAGCTCTTCAATTAAAATTTATATGTGAATGTTTTCTGAGGAAAACAATGTGTACTCTTCTCATTAGAAGGACGCATCCCCCACCTCCTCCTCGTTCCAGACACACATGTACAGAAGTAGAAGAGGTGGGGCCAGGAGCTGTGAATCAACCCTGCAACTATAAATAGGTGAGTATCACACGCACGCACACACACACACACACACACCACACACACACACACACACACACACCACCACACACACCCCACACACACACACACACACAGATTTAAAGAAGTATTTACAGTGGAAACCAGTAGGACTCCGGGAAAATCAGAACAGGGGGGTACACCAGCAAGTGTGGATGAGGTACATATAACCAAAGAGGAGGTGAAAGAAGCTGCTATGCGAACTTGACACCTCAAAGGCGGTGGGACCAGACATCTCTCGTGGGCCCTTTTAAAGAGGGAGCAGAGATACTGTAGTGTCCCATTAACAAAGTTTCTTCAACACTTTCAATTGAAACTGGGCAACCCCCTTTGTGGTACGGAAGATGGCAAATGTAGTCCCACTAACGTGTAAGTATGCAATGTCAGGGGGAAGATCATCAGGAGGAGAGTGGTGGAGACCTGGAAAGAAAAACAAGTGTATAATTGACAACCAGCACGGTTTCGGGGAAGGAAAATCCTGTTATCACAAACCTACTAGATTTTTTATGACAAGGTGACAGAAGTAAGACAAGAGAGAGAGGGGTGGATCGACTGCATTTTTTTGGACTGCAAGAAGGCCTTCGACACAGTTCCTCCAAGAGGTTACTGCAAAAGCTAGAGGATCAGGCACACATAACAGGAAAGGCAGTGCAATGGATCAGAAAAATACCTGACAGGAAGGCAACAACGAGTCATGGAAATTGACGAGGTGTCAGAGTGGGCGCCTGTGACAAGCGGGGTTCCACAGGGGTCAGTCCTAGGACCCGTGCTGTTCTTTGTATATGTGAACGACATAACGGAAGGGATAGACTCAGACGTGCCCCTTTTTTGCAGATGATATGAAGTTAATGAGAAGAATCAAATCGGAAAGGATCAGGCAGGACTACCAAAGCGACCCTGGAAAAGGCTTACAAGCCTGGTCCAGCAACTGGCTCCCTTTTGGGTTTTAACCCCGCCAAATGCAGTCATTTAAGATTGGGAAGGGCAAAGAAGACCGCAGACATAATATAGTTTAGATGGCCAAAAACTGCAAACCTCACTCAAGGAAAAAGATCTGGGGGTGAGTATAACACCGAGCATATCTCCCCGAGGCGCACATCAGTCAGATAACTGCTGCAGCATACGGACGCCTGGCAAACCTACGGATAGCGTTCCGATACCTCAGTAAGGATTCGTTCAAGACTCTGTATACCATTTACGTCAGGCCCATACTGAAGTATGCAGCACCAGTTTGGAATCCACACCTAGTCAAGCACGTCAAGAAATTAGAGAAAGTGCAAAGGTTTGCAACAAGACTAGTCTGAGAGCTACGGGGATTGTCCTACGAAGAAAGGTTGAGGGAAAGCGGCCTGACGACACTAGAGGACAGGAGGGTCAGGGGAGACATGATAACGACATATAAAATACTGCGCGGAATAGACAAGGTGGACAAAGACGGGATGTTCCAGAGAAGGGACAAAGACACAAGAGGTCACAATTGGAAGTTGAAGACTCAGACGAATCAAAGGGATGTTAGGAAGTATTTCTTCAGTCATAGAGTAGTCAGGCCGTGGAATAGCCTAGAAAGTGACGTAGTGGAGGCGGGAACCATACATAGTTTTAAGGCGAGGTATGATAAAGCTCATGTGGCAGGGAGAGAGAGGGCCTAGTAGCAATAGGGAAGAGGCGGGGCCAGGAGCTATGAAAGGAGCTGTGAATCGACCCCTGCAACCACAAATAGGTGAGTACAAATAGATGAGTACACACACACGCACGCACACACACACACACACACACAAAACACACACACACACACACACACACACACACACACACACACACACACACACACACACACACACACACACACACACACACACACACACACAGAAGTAAGGCAGGAGAGAGAGGGATGGGTAGACTGCATCTTTTTAGACTACAAGAAGGCTTTTGACACAGTACCACACAAGAGACTGGTACAAAAATTAGACGAGCAGGCAGGAATAACAGGGAAAGTACTGCATTTGATCAGGGAATACCTGACATGAAGGAAACAGCGAGTGCTGGTACGTGCTGAAGTGTCGGAGTGGGCGCATGTGTCGTGTGGGGTTCCACAAGGTTCAGTCCTAGGCCCGGTGCTGCTTCTTGTATACGTGAATGATATGGTGGAAGGAATAGATTCAGAAGTGTCACTGTTCGCTGATGATGTGAAACTGATGAGGAGAATACAAGTGGGCGAGGATCAGTTAAGATTACAAGGAGATCTGGACAGACTGCAGGTGTGGTCCGACAACTGGCTCCTGAGTTTAACCCCAGTAATTGTAAGGTCACGAAGATTGGGGAAGGACACAAAAGACCGCAGAAGCGTACAGTTTAGGAAATCAAAGCTGCAAACGTCAATTAAAGAAAAGAATCTTGGGGTAAGCATTATAATGAACATGTCCCCTGAGGCACACATCAATCAAATAACTGCTGCAGCATATGGGAGATTGGCAAACCTGAGAATGGCATTTAGACATCTGAGTAAGGAGTCATTCACGACATTGTACACCGTGTACATAAGGCCTATACTGGATTATGCAGCGCCAGTATGGAACCCTCACCTAGTCAAATATGTCAAGAAATTGGGGAAAGTGCAAAAATTTGCAACTCGATTAGTCCCGGAACTGAGGGGTATGTCTTATGAGGAAAGGTTAAGAGAACTCAACCTGATGACACTAAAGGATAGGAGGGATAGAAGGAACATGATAACAACGTACAGAAAACTGAGAGACATTGACAAAGTGGACAGGGATCAAATGTTTCAGAGATTGGAAACAGGAATAAGGGGCCACAATTGGAAGCTGAGAACCCAGATGAGTCATAGGGATTTTAGGAAGTATTTCTTTAGCCTTAGATTTGTCAGGAAGTGGAATAATCTGGAGAGTGAAGTAGTGGAAGCAAGTTCCATAAATAGCTTTAAGAAGAGGTATGACAAATATTATGGAGCAGGGAGAGAGTGAATTAGTATCCACCAGTGAAGAGGCGGGGCCAGGAGCTATGAATCGACCCCTGCAACCACATATAGGTGAGTACATATAGGTGAGAACACACACACACACACACACACACACACGCACACACACACACACACATCGACATGTGCCTTGGACAAAATGGAAAACTAACTAACACACACACACACTCATACGCACACAGAGATACACACACACTCACACGCACACACAGATACACACACACACACACACACACACATACACACACACACACACACACACACACACACACACACACACACACACACACCACACACACACACACACACACACACACACACACACACACACACACACAAGCACACAAGCACATCAACCAGATAACTGCTGCAGCATATGTGCGCCTGGCAATCCTAATAATAGCGTTCCGATACTTCAGTAAAGAATCGTTCAAGACTGTACACCGTGTACGTTAGGCCCATATTGGAGTATGCAGCACCAGTTTGGAAGCCACATCTGGTCAAGCACGTCAAGAAATTAGAGAAAGTGCAAAGTTTTGCAACAAGATTAATCCCAGGGATAAGGGAATGCCCTATGAAGAAAGGTTAAGGGAAATTGGCCTGATGACACTGGAGGACAGGAGGGCTAGGAAAGATTTGATAACGACATATAAAATATTGCGAGGATTTGACGAGGTAGACAGAGACAGGATGTTCCAGAGATGGGACTCAGCAACAAGTGGTCACAATTGGAAGTTGAAGACTCAAGTGAGTCATAGGGATGTTATGAAGTATTTCTTCAGCCAGTTGTCAGGAAGTGGAATAGTATGGAAAGTGATGTAGTGGAGGCAGGATCCATACATAACTTTAAAAAGTTGGTATGATGAAGCTCATAGAGCAGGGAGGGTGATCTAGTAGCGACCAGTGAAGAGGCAGGGCCAGGAGCTGTGACTCGACCTCTACAACCATAACTAGGTGAATACACACAAAGATTACATTTAGTGATAACTAGTTCATTATAAAAATGAGAGCACAAACTGCAGGACGAAGAACAAGGGAAACTTAGCATGACTGGCCTAGGAAGGAAAAATGCACAGCAGAACTGAAGAAAAAGGTGCAACAAGAGTGAGAAAAGATGCTAGCGCAGTTTAGCAATAGAATGGAGTGGATGGCTGCAAACAGCAAGATGACTGAGTTGCAAGCCAAAGCTGCAGAAGCAAGGTCACTGAACCTGGAAGAGGAGCTGAAAATATTGAAACAAGTGTATGGAACCAAAGAACAGAATGGGCATGGCATCAACAGCAGTAACATTAGCACCCAGCAAGGAGACCGAAGGAAGGGAAGAGATAAAATCCCTTGCAAAGGCCCTGTCAGACCATCGGGGAGCCCAGGAAATGACTAGGAGTGAAAGTAGGATGCCCTTCAATAAAGAACAATGTAGGTGATGGAGCTATAGGAAAGGAAGTATTTAGGTCCCCTGCAGAGGTGCTATCAGAAACCATGAGATCCTGGAAATGATAAGGGATCCAGCACTGAAGATGTTTAAATCTTACCCAGAGATATAAAGGAAAATGCTATGGGAAAAGTAGAGAGGTCAGCTTTTATGTTTGGGCTTCAAGAGGCCGATGGAATGACAAACAAAGACGAGAGGGAGAGAAAAAAAGGGATTGAATATACCATCAAATAAACAAGAAAGGAAGACATGACTGAGCTGGCAGATTTTCAGAGAATAAGCGGATACTGAAGGGGACAAAATCGACTAATCAAATTGATTTTCAAGAACAACAATCTTTAACACATTTATCGTAACGGGGCTACTACATTAGGTGTGGAAGAGAGTTAATTTAAAAGAGGAGACAGTCAGGCAGCATTAAACTACAGACTAGTGTCAATGACATACATAGTATGCAAAGTCATGGGGATTATCAAGAGAAGAGTGGTGGAACACCTCGAAAGGAATGAGCCTATTCGCGATAATCATCATTGTTTCAGGGAGGGGAAATTCTGTGCTACAAGCTACTGGTAGGAAAAATACGACAAGGTAATACAACAAGGTAGGAAAAATAAGAAAGGAGAGAGTGATGGGTGACTGCATTTTCCTGAACTGTAAGAAGGCTTCTGACACAGTTCCGCACAAGATATTTATTCAAAAGTTAGAGGAGCTGGCAAGGTTAACAGGAAAGGCACTGCAATGGATCACGGAATACATAACAGTAGCGAAACTACCAGTGATGGTACATGACGGGGTATTAGAGTGGGTGCGGCTGATGAGCGGGGTTCCATAAGGCGAATGATGCTTCTGGTATTGAAGAGTGACATGACTTAAGGGATAGATTCAGAGGTGCCTCTGTTTATAGAAGATGTGAAGCTAATGCATGGACTTCCAGTGGATGAGGATCAGGTAGGAATACAAAGGATTGGACAGGCTGCAAGCCGTCTCCAAAAAAAGTGGTTCCTGTAGTTTAGTCCCACCAAATGAAAAGTCATGAAGATTCGGGAAGATCAAAGAAGACCACAGACTGAGTACATGCTAGGGGGCTAAAGGCTGCAAACCTCGCTAAACGAAAGGATTTGGGGGTAAGTATCACACGAAGTATATCTCCTGTTGCAGTATAAAGGCGCGTAGCAAACATAAGAATATCGTTCTGACACTTAAGTTTGAGACATGGAACACAGCAACCGCTCATCTGAGTTACAAACTCATGTGAGCACAGGAATGCGGGAAAGTATTTCTTCATTCGTGAGTGTCAGAATTGGAAAATAGAAAATGACGTAGCTTGAAAAGAGATACATAAAGTTTATAAAGCAGAAAAACGATCTAGTAGCGACCAGCAAAGTGGGGGGGGGCGGAATGAAACCCTGCCCCCGGGCCCCACAAATTGGGGGAGGGAACACACGCACCCCACACTCACACTTGGCACACAAAGTTTTGATTGCAGAAATTAGTGAAACCAAAAAAGGGATAAAAAAAAAAATGGGTCCCAGGATGGCTGGAACCGAGAATGGGGGTCTGAGAGAGAAGAGGGGCAGAAAGGATCAAGAGACAAGGAACAGGGGGGGGAAAAAGGGGGTTTTAGTTACCCAGGGTTTTACTGTCCCCAAAAAAAACCCTTATTTTTATTTAAAAATGGCCTAAGTGCAAAGGTAGTTATGTGATAGTTTTTTAAACCTAAGAAGGCAATGAAATGTTCCCGCAACGAAAAAAGTCAAATTACACTTATTTTGAAAATTTTGTCAATTAAACTTTATAAGTCATAAATGAAATATAAAAGATTTATATATTTTATTAAATATATAAAATATTAAAATTTTAATTATATATAATATATGGTTTATATTTTTTATTATATATTTTTATATATATATATATAAAAAATATATATATATATTATATATATAAAAATTTATATACATATATATATATTATAAATATGGGGAGGTACCCCTCTAAAAGTCTGCGGACCCCTTCCTCAGAGAAAAAAATAAACTTGCTTCGGGGAAAACTCAAGGTTTCCCTGAAGCTTTTTGGAATTTCTCCTACCCCCCACTATATTTCAAGTTGTTTTATTTAAAAAAAAAATACACTCCCCAAACATTCCAAAAATAAAAAAGAAAGTAAAAACCCATTGGTAACCAAGTACATCTCGAATACTTGTCCCTCCCTGCGGTGGGCCGCTGCCCAAAATGTGCAGGCTTTTCCCCTCTTATCGCAACACTGAGCTCTGAAAGGGGAAAGCGGTCGCCCTGGGCCCTTTGGTTTTCTATGGAGTTTTTCACCAGCTTTGAGGAAATTTTTTGAGCACATTTGCCCCATGCCCAAAGGGGCCCTTGACCCTGTTGGAAATAAAGTTATAGCAAGGGGGGATCTTCATATTTTCGGTTTTCGGGGGCTCCGTGGCTGGCGCTCCCCCCCCTTCACTACAATTATGGAAGTAGGGTCTCCCAAATGTGGCAGCACGGGTTTAGTCCCGGGCAATCTGCTTTCCATCCTTCCAGGGTAGCATAGTGGCTCCATCAACGCTTTTGACTTCCTCGACCTCTGTTTTGGGGGTTTCCCCGTTGAGCGGGGCAAGGGGGCTGGGCGAGGTTCTCTTTATTTGTCTTTTGATTCCCCTCATGTTGGCATATTTCCCTTTCTGTGTGGCCCGGGGCCCAGAAGTCCGAATTGATCAGCGTAGCCTGCCGCAAATACACCTATGTTCGGGGAGGGGGGGGCCTGGGGAAAGAGCAGCCCCAAACCGAATGGCCTGTGGGTCAGACGAGTGCCCAGGGGGAACGGGAACACAACAGGAAACCCCAGGTGGTGTACACTGTAGGAGACAGTTTTTGTTTTTTCCTGAAGCATTGGAACATTGTGTGCGTTTTTTTCCATGATGGGTTTTGCCCCAGGGGGATGTTTGTGCTTTTTGGGGGAGTGGCTATGGGGGGTCGAAGGGGTGACCCCGAATCGCTGCTTCAGAAAAACCTGGGGTCTTGAGCCCTACCAATTTCCCTCAATCGTTGGGGACACTATTTCTTGACTAATGCAGGGAAGCCAAAAAAAAAAGACAAAAAAAGAGGTAAAGCAACATGCGTTGTTTTTACGCCCCCCTTTCCTCCAGTGCAGGGGAGGGTTGCCTGACCCCATTGCTCATCTTCTAGTGACAGGTTCGTCCCTTTTAAAAAATTTGATTCGGTGTGCATCTATTCATGGTGTTGGTTTGTCAAAAAGGGGGTCACACCTCAAAAAGTGATTTTGGCATTTAAAAACCCTTGGAGGAGATACAGGCATCATGGGCACAAGATCGCTTATTCTTCCTCCATTCTCCAGGCATTCAATTTGTCCCTGAGGCAGTATCGATGGCCTGGTGACCCAGCGGTCCCCCCAAGGGTACGTTGGCGGATTGTGTGAGATTCGGAGGTTTTCTTCGCACAGCATTGATTATTTCCTTGTTCACGTGATGATTTCACACTTGGAGGGATTGGGGGATGAGTCCCAAGTTTCTCCCTGTTTTTCACCAGTTGTGGGTCCCCCACGGGGATCTTCAGTACCTGCCAGGTGCGTCATCCGGTCCCAATATTGGCTCACTGCTAGGCTAAAATTTTTCTCTTACTCCAAGCAGAAGAGAAGGGGGCGGTGGGTCCCCCTGTGAAACCCTCTGATGATTGAATTTCATGTTCCCCAAAACAAAAAATTTTGGGGGTTTGCTGTCCCGGCTGAAATAAAGGGGAAAAGAGAGGGGAAAATGAGCCCGAACAGTGGCAAAACCATCTCTTTCCCATAAAAAGGGCAATTCTAAAAAAAGTTTGACTTGGCCTTGTTTCTGGTAGGTCCTGATGTGGGCCCCTTTGCCCAGAGCTGCAGCTTCACTGCCTGAGGGGACCCCAAAGCCAGTTGGTGGGTGGAGTAAAGTGGAGCTTCTAGGCAATTTTTTCCACTGCGTTTTGGCAACGGCGGCGAAGAGGGGTTTAAACTGAAATGGGTCTGTTTCCCCCCACCCTCTTCTTCAAGACATAGTGGGGCTCCAAAAAAGAAAGGTTTAATTTTTCGGGATCGCCCAGCCAGGAATTGTTGACGAAAGTTTTTAAACTGGTGAGAAGAATTGTGCAGTTTCACCGAGTACTGGTTTTACCATCTCTTTGAGGTGCTGAGGTCGAATTCCAGTGTCCCTTCTGCAGCCCTGCGGGAAATGAGACACGCCTTATAGATTTCCCGATTCTGGCAAATTAATTGTTCGATGATGGGGTTTCCTCGGGGTTTGTCTTTGAGGGGTATGGTGCCCCGTTGGGTTTGTCTCTTGTGTTTGGGCCGTGGTCTATCCTTGGAGGCTACAGTTCGTCCTGTAATTTCTTATTGCCCCACTGTGTTCCCTTTTTAATTTTTTTTGCAAAACCTGTGCGCAAATTTTTCGTTTTCAGTGGGACTTTTTTTGGTCTACCTCTTTGATTCCTGCGTGATGGGGAAAGGGGGACACAGTTATCCGTTCTTGGGTATTGCGCACGCCTTGATAACTGAGTGGTTAGCATTTCCCTCGTCTTTCAGGAATGCAAGAAGACTTGCCAAACAAGAGTGGTTGCCCCATGTTTGGAGGGTGCTCGGGTTTTAAAGTTGGGGGACCCTCCATTCACCCATTAAAGAAGGTTTAAATTTTTCCCTGCCATAGGGCGACCCCCTTTGGGGTGGGGGGTGTGTACTGCAGCAGTCGTTTTGAATCCAACAAAAGGTTTTTCCCAAAGGCGAGGTTGCCTTTGGGAATTGTCATCCCCTTTTGGGGGCGTGGGCGTCTTTTGCTGGGGGCATATGTGACGTGACACAAGGGGTGTGGGGCCGTCCCTGTTGGTCTCGAAACTCCCCACACACCTGACATGTGATTCTTCTTTCATTTTGGGGGGATTGTTTCCCTGGCTTTTTGGGTGGCTGGCTTTCGTCGCCATACCCCAAACTGTGTGGTAGCCCCGGGTGAAGGGAAAGTGGCGCAGGCAAAACTGCATGTGGGTTTATGGTGGTGGTGGGGGGAGGAGAGGGGTTTTTCCAGTCTGTGGTGGGGGTGGAAGAAAGGGAGGATGGAAGATGTGTGCTGAGGTGAGTAGGGCACTCACCCCTCCCGGACAAATTTACTATACCCACAAAGCTCTGTGACATTTTTTATCAGCATATGCTTGTGCACAGCCCCACATCAGGACCACGCTATACAATTCACTGCTTGAGATACCCTGACATACATGCACTGTTTCACTATAGAAATTTAATATACACACGGTGAACAAACACTCCATTTGTTGTAAAAAACGAGCACAGGTGCATGCGCGCCTGTTTGGGGGGGGGGGGGACAGTTTTACCCCTCAACCTCCGCCCCTCTCCCTCCAGAGCTTCCCCTCACCGACCCTCCAACCCTAGGGGACCTATTTTTTCCCTCACTGAATTCACATACACAGAACTTTTTTGTTTTCCCCCGACAATAGACGAAATGCGGAGTCTTCGGCCCTTTCCCAACACGACCGCAATATTTACACACAGCCTGTTGATGATAATCCCCGGTAGGTGTTTTTTGTTGGACGAATTTTGCCCAAAAACACAGAGGGGTGCCCACAGCTCTCTCTTGCAGAGGGGCCAATATATAACACACACACACACCACACACACACCCCAAAATATATATTATAATATATATTTTTATTTATATATATAATTTTTATATTAAAAATAATAATATATATATTAATTTGCAAAAAACCCCTTTAAAGAATGAGAAATTCCAAAACGCTTTGGACTACTCACATTTTCAAGGAATATGAAAGTAAAGCTCCTAGGGAAAATATAAGGGTTCTGGTCGGGACCCCCTATCAAAATCCCACAACGGTTTAAAAAACGTGACGCGCGGGAGCCAACTTGGGAAAGGGCCTTGGCACAACTCACCCCAAAAATTTTACCCAAGAAAAAAGAAAATTTTTAAAAATTATTTGTCCCGTGTAATTTAAAATTTTTCCCAAAATTTTATTAAATTTTAATGGATTTAAATTTTAAACAAAAAGGAAAAAATTCAATTATTGTCAAAACCTTTTTTTTGAAACAAGATTCAATTTTATTCCCCGTCGACCCGGATTGCTTGATACTAGTTTTTAACTTTTTGAAAATCAATTGGGGTTAAATTCTTTTTAAAAAATGAATAAAAAGAGCATGGAATTTGCCAGTTCTAAGCTTAATTATGTTGTTTTTAAACTTGTTCGGATTTTTTCCCGTTTGACCCTAAAAACTTATCGCAAATTTTACAAGGAATTTTAGAACACCACCAAATTTTTGGGGGGGAAATTTTTTATCAAAAATTTTTTTTCTTTCGAGATTTTTTAAAAACAAAATTTAAAATTAAAAATTTTTAAGAAAAGAAGGCATTTCAACCAATTTTCATGGGAAGGGGAACCAACAAATTTTTTTAAAATTTTATTTAAAGGTGGGTTGTCCCTTTTTGGGTTGAGAAAGTATTTCTGGGCAAATTTAAAAAATTTATCAATTAAATTTCTTGGGTATTTTAAAACATTAATTTTATAAAAATTTTTTTATTTCCCCATTTGAATAGGCTACAAAAATTTGTAAAACTCTCGAAAAATTGATGAGAAAAAAAGACGTTTGCTCATCTTGATGCGAGGGGTAATAGTGGACTAGGAACAGTTATTTGTAGGGTTTTTTGTAAATTTTTAAATTTTAATTTTTTTACCCCTTTAATAATTAAAAAAAATTTTGAAAAAAGGGTTTTTTCTTCAAAATCAACGAAAATTTTTGAATGGGGTAAGCTATTTAATTTTCCAAGGGGAAAGGTGATATTAAAATTTTTGGGGTAAGAAAAAATATCACAACATATCTGAACCATTTAGCTCTATTAGGGGGATTGTGTTAAGTTAACCTTGTTTTAAAAAATTCCATGTATGGTTACTAAGAAAAGGTGAAAAAGGGTTTTTCCCCTTGCCAAAACCAAAATTTGAGGTAAAAATTTTAAAATACAAATTTCATAAAAAGCAAAATTTAAAAAAGTTTAATGATAGTAGGAACTGGCAATGGTAAATCATTAAGGTTTTTTCAGATAAGAAACTTAAAAAATCATCAACAGGAAAATTTGTAACAAGGGGGTTACATCAAAACTAACCATGTTAAAATCTTTGGTCAGTCAAGGGGCTTAATTTTTTCAACCAAGTTAGTTGTTTTTAACATTAAAAGTTAGAAATTTTTTTCCAACATAGGCTAAAATATCAAAAGCCATTTGGATAAATTTTAAAGAAACTGACCCTATGGAGTAATAATTTGGTCTGACTGGTTCCTGGTTTGGTGTTTTTATTAGTCCTACTGTAAGGCAAAGATGGAAGAAAATTTTTTGACTAAATTTATCTTTCCTTTGTAGAAATTTTTTTGTTTTATTGAAAATTTCTGTTAAAAGGTTTTAGGGGGTTTTTCCCAAGTTTAGAAAAGGTTTCAGACATTTTGAGATTTTTATTTTTTTTGGTATTAAATTTTTTTTCATAATTACTATTGCATTTATTTTGTCTGCTTTAGAAGGGGGCCAAAATTTTTATTGTTTTTGTATCATAAGACTTTTAAAAATCTTTGAGGGGAATTTGGGATTTTGGTTTTAAAATAAGCTAATACCATTCCTTTATAATTTTTAAAATTTATCAGAGGATAAATCAGAAAAAATTTTTGAAGTTACAAAAAGGTTTTGCAATTTCCAAATTATTAGTTTTTTGAAATTGCAAAACTTAAGCCAAAAACCAGAGCAGCGTTTTGTTTGTCTAAATTTTTCTGATAAATTAATTACAAAAATTGTTATTAGATGCTTTGTCCAATCACTATTTTAATTAAAAGTTAATTTTTTTTGTAGTTTTTTTCCCTTTAGTTTCATTAAAATTTTTCTGAGTTTATTAAGGGAATGATCCAACATCTGTGTTTCCTTCTGAGGAATGGCTGATTAAAAGAGTATTTTTTTTTTCTCCAAATTTTGAACTTCCCTTCTCCCGTATTTTGTTATTTCAAAATTTTTTTGAAAAAAATTCTCATAAAAACATCAAAAAAACGATCCCATGTCAAAGGGGTCTATTGGGTAAAAGAGACTTTGGGAGAACTTGTTCATTTTAAAAATTTTTTAAAAAATTAAAATCGAAATTTTTAACTTGTGGGGGTTGATCAGTGCAGAAGAAAATGTGAAAAAAAAGATATATTATTCGGAAAGTTTATCGAGAACTTTGAAAAGTTGTGGTATCCATTAATGATTTTTTGTTTTGCCCCAAAAAAAGTAGATATACACCATTTCCCTTTGGAAATTAAATAGCTTTGCCCATTCAAAAACTTTACTGTTGAGTTTGAAGAAAATAAAACTTGCCTTTTCTAGTGTTTTAATTATAAGGGTAAAATTTCAAATTTAAAATTTACAGAAAACTACTAATACTGTTCCCAAGTCCCCTTTATTTCCCCGCATCAAGATGAGTCAAACTGCTGTTTTTCCCCTCAAATTTTTTTGGAGCTTTCGAATTTGTAGTCCTGAGTTTATGATGAGGAAAATATCCAAAAAATTTTTGAAATAGGTAATGATTTTAAAAAACCCAAAAAATTTTAATTTATAAATCTTTTAAAGTTGCCAGAAATACTTTTTACAATCCAAAAAGGGACAACCAGCCTTATTCAAATAAAAATATGTTGGTTCTCCCTTACCATGAAAACTTGGTTGATATGCCTTCTCTTCTTAAGACTTTTAATATTAAAGTTGTATTCAAAAATCTCGATACAGTAAAAAAACTTTTGATAAAGAATTCCCCCAAAATGCTGATGGATGTGTCTATAAGATTCCTTGTAAATTTGCGATAAAGTTTATTACGGTCAAACTGGTAAAAATCTCGAACTAAGATTAAAACAACATAAATATAGCATTAGAACTGGACAAGATTCCAATGCTCTATTTATTCATGTAAGAGATTTTAACCATCCAATTGATTTTCAAAAAGTTGAGAAAGTAGTATCAAGCAAGTCCATGGTCGACAGGAATATAAATTGAATCTTGTTTCATAAAAAGCAGTTTTGACAATAATATGAATATTTCCTTTGGTTTATATAAATTAGATCCATTTATAATTAATGAATTTGGGAAGAATTTAATAATACACTGGACAAATAATCTTTAAAATTTCTTATTTCTTGGGTAGAATAGTTTGTGGGGTGAGTTGTGCCAAGGACCTTTCCAAGTTGGCTCGCCGCGCGTCACGTGTTTAAACGTTGTGGGATCTGATAGTGAGGTGCCGACCAGAACCCTTATATAGCTTCCTTGGATGCTTTACTTTCATAGTTCCTTGATAATGTGAGTAGTCACGAAAGCGCTTGGAATTTCTCTATTCTTTCAGAGTGGTTGTTTTGCATATTCTGAAAATCACCTGTTTACTGTGATCTTATTGCATATATTATATATATATATATATATATATATATATATATATATATATATATATATATATATTATATATATTATAATATATATATATATATACATATATATATATATATACATATATATATATATATATATATATATATATTATATATATATATATATATATATATATATATATATATATATATATATATATATATATATATATATATTATTTTTTTTATTAAAACGTCGGCCGATTCCCACCAAGGCAGGGTGGCCCGAAAATGAAAAACTTTCATCATTATTCACTCCATCACTGTCTTGCCAGAGGGGTGCTTTACACTACAGTTATAAAAATGCAACATTAACACCCTCCTTCAGAGTGCAGACACTGTATTTCCTATCTCCAGGACTCAAGTCCCGCCTGCCGGTTTTCCTGAATCCCTTCATAAATGTTACTATGCTCACACTCCAACAGAGCCTCAAGTTTTAAAATCCATTTTTCTCCATTCACTGCTATCAAATACGCTCATGCATGCTTGCTGGAAGTGCAAGCAACTCGCACACAAAAACTCCTTTGCCCCTCCCTCTAACCCTTCCTAGGCCGACCCCTACTCTGCCTTCCCTCCACTACAGATTTATAAACTCTCGAAGTTATTCTGTTATGTTCCATTCTCTCTACATGCCCAAACCACCTCAACAAACCCTCCTCAGCCCTCTGAATAATAGTTATGGTAATCCCACACCTTCTCCTAATTTCCAAACTACGAATTCTCTGCGTTATATTCACACCACACTTTCCCCTCAGACATGATATCTCCACTGCCTCCAGCCTTCTCCTCATTGCAACATTCATCAACAATGCTTCACAATAAAATACAAGAGTGTTGGTACAACTATACCTTCTTTGCTTCCACGGACAAAGTTCTTTGTCTCCACAGACTCCTAAGTACAAGACTCACTCACCCTTTTCCCCTCATCAATTTTAAGATTCCCCTCATCCTTCATAGACCCATCTGCTGACACGTCCACTCCTAAATATCTGAATACATTCACCTTCTCCATACTCTATCCTTCCAATCTGATATCCAATCTTTCGTCACATAATCTTTTTGTTATCCCCATCACCTTACTCTTTCCTATATTCACTTTTAATTTTCTTCTTTTACATACCCTACCAAATTCATCTACCATCCTCTAGAACTTCTCTTCAGAATCTCCCAAAAGCACAGTTTCATCAGCAAAGAGCAACTGTGACAACTTCAACTTTGTGTTAGATTCTTTATCTTTTAACTCCACACCTCTTGCCAAGACCCTCGCATTCACTTCTCTTACAACCCCATCTACAAATATATTGAACAACCACGGTGACATCACACATTCTTGTCTAAGGCCTACTTTTACTGGGAATTAATCTCCCTCTCTATATACTCTAACCCGACCGTCACTATCCTCGTAAAAACTCTTCACTGCTTTCAGTGACCTACCGCCTATATCATACATCGGCAACATCTGCCACATTGCCCCCCTATCCACCCTGTCATACGCCTTTTCCAAATTCATAAATGCCACAAAAACCTCTTTACCCTTATCTAAACACTGTTCACCTATATGTTTCAATGTAAACACTTGGTGTACACCCCCCCCCCCCTACCTTTCCTATAGCCTCCTTGTTCATCTGCTATCCTACTCTCAGTGTACTCCTAATTTTTTCAATAACTCTATCATACACTTTACCAACATCTGCCACATTGCCCCCCTATCCACCCTGTCATACGCCTTTTCCAAATTCATAAATGCCCACAAAACCTCTTTACCCTTATCTAAACACTGTTCACCTATATGTTTCAATGTAACACTTGGTGTACACCCCCCCCCTACTTTCCTATAGCCTCCTTGTCTATCTGCTATCCTACTCTCAGTGTTACTCCTAATTTTTTCAATAACTCTATCATACACTTTACCAGGAATAATCAACAGACATATTTCCTTAATTTTCTGCACTCTCTTTGTCCCTTTTGTATTTATACAAAGGAAACTATGCATGCTCTCTGACAATCCCTAGGTACCTTACCCTCTTCCATACATTTATTAGATAATAGCACCAACCACTCCAAAACTATATCCCCACCTGCTTTTAACATTTATATCTTTATCCCATCAATCCCAGCTGCCTTGCCCCCTTTTCATTCTACTCACTGCCTCACGAACTTCCCCACACTCACAACTGGCTCTTCCTCACTCCTACAAGATGTTATTCCTCCTTGCCCTATACACGAAATCAGAGGTTCCTTATCTTCATCGACATTTAACAAGGTATGGTATCTTCCCGATACCTCTAACTCTGTATTTAAAAACTCTCCTCTCCTATTTTTAACTGTCAAAACCATTTGTTCCCTCGGCTTCCTCAACTTATTAATCTCACTCCAAAAGTTTTTCTTATTTTCAACAAAATTTGTTGATAACATCTAACCCACTCTCTCATTTGCTCTCTTTTTACATTGCTTCACCACTGTCTTAACCTCTATTTTTCTTCCATTTACTCTTCCTCCTTGCATCACTTCTACTTCGTAAAAACCTCTCATATACTAACTTTTTCTCCCTTACTACTCTCTTTACATCATCATTCCCAATCGCTCCTCTTCCCTCCTGCACCCACTTTCCTGTAACCACAAACTTCTGCTGAACACTCTAACAACATCTATATATCTTCGGCCCCATTACCTATATTTTCACTAGCCCATCTATCCTTCAATAGTTGTTTATTATCTTACCCTAACTGCCTCCTCTTATTGTTTATACACCTTCACCTCTTCTTACTTGCTGCTTCTATTTTCCTTTTATTCATCTACCTTTTACTCTCACTGTAGCTACAACTAGAAGTGATCTGATATTTCTGTGGCCCCTCTATAACATGTACATCCTGCAGTCTACTCAACGGTCTCTTTTCTACGAATACATAGCCAACAAACTACTGTCATTACGCCCTACGTCTTATCTTGTATACTTATTTATCTTCTTTTTCTTTAAATATGTATTACCTGTGACTAAACTCCTTTCTATACAAAGTTCAATCAAAGGGTTCCCATAATCATTTACACCTGGCACCCCAAACGTACCTGTCATACCCTCTGTAAATGTTTCTCCTACTTCATCATTTAGGTCCCCTACCACTATTACTCCCTCATTTGGTTCAAAAGTTCATATACATTCGCTTAACATCTCCCAAAATCTCTCTCTCTCCTCTACACTCCTCTCTTCTCCAGGTGCATACACGCTTATTATGGCCCACTTTTCACATCCGACCCTTATTTTAATCCGCATAATCCTTGAATTTACACATTCATATCCCCATAACTGGTCCTTCGGCATTATTGCTACCCCATCCTTAGCTCTAACTCTCTCAGGTACTCCTGACTTAATCCCATTTATTTCTCCCCACTGAAACTCGCCTACCGCCTTCAGCTTTGTTTCATTGAAGGCCAGGACATCCAATTCTTTTCATTCATAACATCAGCAATCACATCTTTCTTATCATCTGCACTACATCCACGCACATTCAAGCATCACAGTTTTATAAAGTTTTTCTTCTTCTGTTTTTAGTAAATGTGTACAGGAGAAGGGGCTACTATCTCATTGCTCCCGGCATTTTAGTCGCTTATACGACACGCATGCCTTACAGAAGAAAGATTCTTTTCCACTTCCCCATGGACAATAGAGAGAGAAAAAAAACAAGAACAAGAGCTATTAAGAAAAAGAAGGAAAAACCTAAATGTGTGTATGTATATATATGCATGTGCATGCCTGTGTAGTGTGACCTAAGTGTAAGTAGAAATAGCAAGATATACCTGT
>NW_026506582.1:0-20521 GCF_026875155.1 Cherax quadricarinatus
AATCCCCCTGTGACGTCACCTCGAGATGTCTCCTGACGTCACAGTGCTGCTGATATCACCTTGCAACATCATGCCTGACATCACATGATGTCACATCAAGTGTTCTAGTAATTATTTCAGTATTGTTGAGAAGATTGAGAGAAGATATATGTCGAGTGTTAATTAATTCCTCTCAGTCAGTGTTCTCACATGTTAGTGTATAGCTTAGTGTCAATTTTGTGCACAGAAAAGCACCATTTGCTAGTTTAAGCCATGTTGTACCGCATGTACAGCGGGTATGTGCAAAGTTATCCATGTGTCCAGTATGGTCTGAGCCAGACCCTTGTGTAGCACCATTGTGTTAGTCACCCGGTGTGACCAACGTGTTTGACAGCTGATATTACTCAGTGCAGAGCGACCGATCCCCCTTGTACAGAAAGCTCTTATTTTTCGTCGCTCATGATGTTCTGCAGAATCGTACCTGCTACAATTCCCATCGAGATTTGTTTCACTTCACCTCCAGACCTTCAGAGTGCAGCTATATGTAGAGAAACAAGTCTGGGGATGCTTAGACTAACCTCTACTACAACTTCAACTGCCCAGAGAATGACACTTGTCAAGCTGCAGTTAGCCCTGTTGGCAGGCGCTGTGTCAGCCTTGTGTCACAAGCTTCAGTGAGCATCCTGCAAAAAGATGATGTCACTTTGACTGCTAGCCAGTGGATCAGCAAGCCACGTGGATCAGCAAGCCATGTGTATCAGCATGCCACGTTGATCACTAAGCCATGTGGATCAGCATGCCACATAGATCAGCATGCCACATAGATCACGACACCACGTTGATCCCGACGCCACATGGGGTGTGGACAAAGCCATGTGGATCTGCAAGCCACGTGAATTGCCAGATGTCCCAGGCCTCATGCTGTGGTCTGCTGCCCGCATTACATTGACGTCACCGATGCTGCTGGCCGACTTCATGACGTCACAATGCCTGCTGACGTCACCTCGAGATGTCTCCTGATGTCACAGTGCTGCTGATGTCACCTTGCAACGTCATGCCTGACATCACATGATGTCACATCAAGTGTTCTAGTAATTATTTCAGTATTGTCGAGAAGATTGAGAGAAGATATATGCCCCCCCTGTTAATTAATTTCCAGTCAGGTTTCCCCAAATGTTTGTTTTTAAAAAGCTTTGTGTCAATTTTTTTGCACAAAAAAAAAAAACCATTTTGTTTTAAGCCAAAGGTACCGCCTGTACCCGGGGTTGTGCAAAGTTATCCCTGTGGGCCCTTTTGGTCGAGCCAGACCCTTGTTTTAGCACCTTTTTGTTAGTCACCCGGTGGTGGGCCCCCCGTGTTTGAAACTGGGGTATTTTCGTTTTCCCGAGCCCACCGGAAAAACCCCCCTTTTTGAAAAAACTTTTATTTTTCCCTCGCCCCCATGCATGGTTTTGCAAAAAATTAAACCCCAAAGATTCCCCTCGGATTTGTTTTTCCCACACCTCCCGACCCCCAGAGGCGGGCAGTTATATTTTTAGAGAAAAAAAGTTTTGGGGTTGTTAGGGAAACCCCCTACCAAAAAATTAATGCCCAGGGGGAAAAGACACTCGTCAAGCTGCAGTTAGCCGTTGGCAGGGGGTTTTATCAGCCCTTTTTGTCACAAGTTTAGGAGCATCCGCAAAAAAAATGTGTCCTTTGGGCTGTAGCTCGCTCACTTTCAGTTGGTGTATGATGTTATATTACAAAACCCGGTTCCAAAAGGCCCGTTTAAACCGGGTAAAGGGAAACAAAAAAAAAACCCAAAAAAATTTTGGTTTAAAATTTTTCCTTTACCAAATTTTGAAACCCCGGTATGGGCACCCATATAAAATTTTTACAGTGGAAAAGGTTAAAAATTTTCAACCCCCGGGAAGCAAGGGGCAAAAAAAGCCCCAAATAGAAGCCCCACCGAGGGTTCAACCCGCTCTTTGAATGGGATGCAAGGGAGACAGGGGAGAGGGTACCCCCCTGGGCCTTGAATTGCCAAAACCATTTTCTTTTTGGTGGAAAAAAGGTTTTGGTTGGAACGAAAGGGCCCCCTTTATAACCCTCAGTTTACCTTTGGGTTTTTGGTTGGGGGAGGGTAGCCCGTAAAAAGAGGGTTTTGTTTCATTTCCACCCCAAAAAAGGTTTCGTACTTTTTTGCATGCCCACCCCCACCAACCCGAGGGAAAAATGCAGGATTTGGCTGCCCCCCTCCCAAATGGTTAACCCTTGCCACCATGGCCCCAAAAAATTTTGGGCCGGCCCCCTTTTCCCCTTTAACCCCCTCCATTCTTAGAGGTCCGCCTTTTTTTGTGACAAAAAACGCCCCAAAACCCCAAACTCAGAGGAAGGGCAGCAGACAGTCAGGGGTAGCAATTTGGGCCAAGAAAACAGGTGGATGGTAGCCTGCTTCCCCTCACAAAAAAAAAACCAACCAGGGGGTAAAAAAAAAAAAGAGCTTGAAAGGGGTTTTCCAAAGTAACCTAAAACACATCTTAAAACCCTTTTAATTAATTTTTTTTTTGACTCTAGTAAAGGGAAAAAAATTATTGGGCCCAAAATATTTTCTTTTCCCGGGAATATGACCCCAATTTTCAAAAAAAAAGGGGTTTTTTTCAGGGCTTAATTTTCCCAAAGCATGGCTTTTTGTTGTGGTTTTATGGTTGGAGGGAAAAATAGAGGATTGTAATCATGTAGACGTGGCCCCCCTTTCGAAAGTCTGCCCCACCCTAAACATCGGGGAAAAGCTCCAAGCCAGGTTTCCAGACGGGGGCCTTTTTTTTTCAATTTAGAAAAAACCCCCAGAAGGGGGCTGGAACTTGGCTGAAAAAAGGGTAAAGGGGTGCCCCTCCTCCAAAACCCCTTTTTTCATTTGTACTGCCCCAACCCCCATAAAAGCATCAACTGTAATTTTATAATTGGGTTTTGGGGGGAAATTGGGGGGACCCAAAAAAAAATTGGGGTTGGAAATAAACAATAATCTTTTTTTCTTTATCAAAAAAACCCCCCCCCCCCCCCTTTGGAAAAAAATTTGGGGGGGGCCAATTAAAGGGGTTCCCTTTTTGATGGTAAGGGGAGGGTAAAAGGGGGGGTCCAAAAATCTGAGAAAAAATTTTCAGAATCTTCTGTTAAAAAACCCATCATGCCTAGGAAAAGTTTTAAGAGATTTCCCATCATGAGGAATGGGTAATTTTTTTTTAAAAATTGGCAAAAGAAAAAATTCAAACAAGGTTTAGGAGAAACTTTTCCAACTTTTCCTTTCTTGGCCTTTTGAAGAAAGTAGGGGAAAAGGGAACCCGGGGCCCCGGGGCCAAAGGGGGGAAAAAGGAACCCTTTTTGAAAAAATTTTACCAGTTAAAAATTGGGGGGGAAATCTGAAAGTTTTCCTTTTAAAAAAAAAAGGGCCCTTTTTCTAAAAATGTTGTTGTTCCCAAGGGGTTTTAGAAACCACAAAAAGGTATTTTTCCGGTTTTAATGGCCCCCGGCCTTTTTGCCTTTTTTTAAGGTTTTGAATTTAGCTTTTTGGAATAAGTTTTGGAATTTGGGGAAAGGGGGGGGGGGGAGGGGGGGAAGTTTTTCATTCCAAAAGGGGGGGATAAATTTTTTGTTTTGATTAATTTAAGAAACCCCCCTAATTTCAAGGCAAAAGAAGTAGGAAAATTTCCTTTTCGCCTTATTTTCCGGCAAAAATAAAAACCTTTTTTTAGGTTTTAAACCTTTTTTTAAAAAAGGGGATTAAAAATTTTTTAAAAAAAAACAAAAAAGTTGCCTTTTCCCACAAAAGTTTTCCCCCATTTCGTCAATTTCCAAAAAACCGAAAGGGGAAAAAAAAAAGGAAAAAAGAAACTTTTTTGTTTGTGACTTTTTTATTTAACCCTTTTTGTAGGTCCCGAATTTTCACAACGAAAACCCCCCCATTTAGGCCCTTTTTTTTTTTTTTTTAAAAAGGGGTTTTCACCTGTTGTAAAAATTGGAAAAAACCCCCGGGCCCAAAATTTTACTCCCACTAAAACCCCAAATTTTTTTTCTTAACCGAATTTCTTCCTGGGGTGGAGGGTTGCCCCTGTTTTTAGGGGGGAGTTTGGGGGGGAGGTTTTTATAAAAGGGGTTTTAGGGGTTTTCAAAAATTACATTTATGATAACCCCCCCTTTCAAATTTTTTGGGAAAAATCCCCCAAAAAAAAATTAATTTTGGGTTTATTGCTTTGTTTAAGATTTTTCAGTTAAAATTTTGATTTTGGCCCAATTTCAGGGGAAATTTGGGGGCCTCCAATTAAAAGGGTAGGGGGTTCCTTTGGGGGGGGAGGGGAAACAGAGTTTGGGGTTTTTTTGAAAAAAGGTTTAACCCAATTTAATTTTCAAAAAGAATTTTTGTTTTCAAAAAGGCAGAGTTTTCCCTTTTGGGGTTTGAGGGGCGAAATCATTTGGGCCTTTTTTTGGTTGGGAAAGAAAGGCCCTTTGGTTGGAATTTTTTTTTAATGTTGGGGGGGTTTTTGGGGGGTTTTTGGGTCTTAATCAATTGGGGAGGAACCCCAAAAATTTTAAAATTTTTAGGGGGGAAAATTTTTGGCCAATTTGGGCAAATTTGGTCCGGTAAATTCTAGGGGGTTTTTAAAGGGGGGGGGGGGGGCGGGGGGATAAGGGGGTTTCAGCCAACCCAAACCCTTGGGGGGTTTTGGTTGGGGGGAAGGAAGGGGGGGAAATTTTGCTTCTGTTTTTCTGGTTTATTTATTTTGGGGCCCCCCCGGGGCCTTTTTTTTTGGGGTTTTGGTTGGGGGTTTTGGGCGGGTTTGGGGCCCACCGCCAAACTTTGAAAGGGGGGGGGGGTTGGGGGAAAAAGTTGGGTTTTGGAAAATTAAAACGGGGCCTTCTCCCTTTTCCCAAAAACCTTTTTGGCCCCGAAGGGGGGGGGCCTTTGTACCCCCAAAAATTTCCAAAGGGTTCCCAAACTCTTTTAAACCCCGGGGAACAATAAAAACCCGGTTTTTGACTCTTGCCCCCCGGGGTTTTTGCACGAAACAGAACAAAAGGTAGGTGGATCCTAAGGGTTTTAGGAAAAATTTTTCATTTGGGGAAGAAAGTTTCCCTCCCTTGGGTTTTTCCCTTTTTGATGGAAACTTTTTCCCAAAGGCCCCCCCCTTGGGAGGAGGATTTGGGGTAGGGAGATTTTGGAATTATTTTTAAGGTTGTTTTGGGGTTATCCCCTAACCTTGTTTAAAGTTCCTTAAAAGCCTTTTTTTGGGAGTGGGTTGGAAATTTTGTTCCTTGATCACTTTGAATTTGTTTTAGGAAATGGGGTTCCCAAAAAAAAGAAAAAATTTTTTTTTTTTTTTTTTTTTTTTTTTTTAAAGTTTTTTAAAAAAAAAGCCCTTTAGTAATTTTAAATCGAGCCCTGGGGGAATTGCTTTTGGAATTTTTAATTAAATCTACCTTTAAAGGCAAAATTTTTTACTGTTTCCCGGGCTTTGACCTTTGGGTTAGTAGCGTTCCCCAAAAATATAAAATTTTAAAAACCTTTCAAAAGGGGGTTTTTTTTTCTCGGAGGGTATTTTTTTTTTGGTTTTTTTGGAGAGGTTTTTTTCAGGTTTTTTTTTTGGAAATTTTCCAGGGTTTTCCCACTTGCTGAAAATTCTCGGGAAACACTGGTTTGGGGTTTTTTAAATCCTGCCCCTTTAAAAAATTTTGGCCCAATTTTTAAAAATTTTTTTTTGTGATTCCCATTTTAAGGTTTTTCCCGTTTAAATTTTAGTGACCTAATTGAATTTTTAGGGGCTATTTTTAATATTTTTGGGGTTTTTTAAACTTTGTTGGAATCACCCAACCTGTCCCGCAAATTTCCCAAAAATTATTCCTTACCCGTCTTTTGTGCAGATCAAAAAAATCGTTTTTGAGTTTTTATACTTGACCCGATGATCCAAAGAGGATTTAAACCCCCGGTTTCCTTAAAAAAAAAAGGGAAAATTTAAAAAAAAAAGAAGGGTTTTCCTTTGTTTCCTCCCGGAAAAAGGGCAGTCCCCCTGGGATGGAAAAAAGAGATATCTGGCAATCCTGCAAACCGGGGAAAAAGGAAAGGTTGATTTTTTGGGTCCCTGTTACTTTATTTTTCGAGGCTCTGGCCCTTTTCCTCTTTTTTTTAAAAAAAAGTGGTATTTTAGAGGGGGGGGAAAACCCATCCAAGGGTAGGTAAAATTTTTGCCCCCGAAAAACCCCCCGGGGGGTTTCCCCCGAGTTATGGCCCAAAACGGGGGAAAAAATTAATCTTATGGAAATTCGGAACACCGGGAGTGGGGTTTTTTTTTGTTTATTTTCCCGTAATTTAAAATGGCCCTTTTTTATGGGGGAAACCTTTGCATAAAAAACCCCCACAAATAAGTACCAGTTGTAATATTTGCAGGGAAATAAATTTTATTTCAAAAAGGGGCAGAAAATAAGCTCCTCCAAATGCTTTTCCAAAAAAAATGGAGGAATTTTAAGGAGGTTTTTTTTATTCTTTTTAAAGGGGTAAACCCCTTTTTTGTTATGGGAAAATTGGAGTAAAAATTTTCTCCGTAACTCTAAAAAGGTTTTTGGGCTTCAGTTGTTTCGGGGGGTTTTTCCCGAAGGGAAATAAGACTCTTACCCAAAATTTAAAAGGGGCCCTCCCCTTTTTTACTTTCTTGGGGCCCTGTTACTAGGAATATTTTGAGGGTTTTTCCAAAAAGGGGGTTTGGGGGTTTTTTTGGGGGGGGAAATTGGGGGTGGTGTGACCTACTTAGTTTCAGAGGAAAGGGGGACAGGTTGCCCTTTTCTCCCTGCTGACGTTTTCAAAATGGTTTTCCCTTTTGGCTGGTGACTCTTTTGGTACGTTGTGAGAAAACACCATTTTTGGAGTTTGTCTCTCACCAGGTGGCAAGTTTTAAAAAGCCCCTGGCCTCCACAGGGACTTAGTTTACAAGGGAAAAAAAAGTTTTTCCCTCCGGTGGCACCTTTTTTTCCAAAGGGTTTCGGGTTTCTTGCTAAATTTCCCGGCTGTTTTAAAAAAAGAAACGGGACCGCCGGACAAGGGCGGTTTTGTTTCAAAGGTTAATCAGCCAACCTGGCTCCTCCCAAAGGTGGTTTTTTAAATTTCCCATCCTGCCCGAAAGACTTGAACCTTGGTCCCCCAGACCCGCAGGTTTGTCAATCCGAATAAGTGCACCGATCCTCAAAAGGCAGCACACCACTTGCCCTTTTTACCAGCTGGTTTTTAAAGCTTTGGGGCGGTGTCACCAAAAAACAACCGGGATTTGGGCCCCAAACTGTCCGACCTGCCTAATTTAAAAAAACTTTTTTTACTTTGGTGGGAAACATGTGTATACTCCCAAAACTGTGGTCTTCTCTACTGTATAATCAGAAAATTCAGTGTCACTTAACTCTGACATAAATTCCTTTGCCTTACCAAACAATTCTGTGTGAACCAACGATGCCCAATGCTGTTCCGGCCACCTCAAGGCTCGAGCCTGATTTTCGAAGCTTTCGAAAAAAATTTCTGGTTCGTCCTCATTGAAGCGGGGAACAAGCTATACTGCTTTCTGTAAACTAAAGTCATTTACAGAATGCGAAAACTGCCTCCTTTCTTTTTCCCCATCAAATTCTTCTTTTGCAAATGCTCTCTGTTCCCTAGTCTGCTCAAGATTGATTTTTGCCAGCTCAAGTGCCATGCCGCTGATTCACCTTGAGACAACCCTGCTGCACTATACTGACAATTTTGCTCCATTGATATATCATCTTCCTCCTGCGAGAACATCGGAGCTTTTTCCCTTGCTCCAGTAGAGGGAGGAGTCTGATGTGCCATCTCTTCTTCTCGAAGTTTTTCAGTGATCAGTGAATGCAGTTGCGCAGCTGTGAGAGTGCGTTCGTAATTAATGCCAATGGAATGAGCAATTTGCCAACAATGCTGTAGGGACAATTTAGGTAGGTTAAACAAAGTATATGCCGACACCAGACGTCTGACTCGTCTAGGTGGCATACCACAATGTATGAGTTATTTGCTATTACCTGGAGTTTACCTGGAGAGAGTTCCGGGGGTCAATGCCCCCGCGGCCCGGTCTGTGACCAGGCCTCCTGGTGGATCAAAGCCTGATCAACCAGGCTGTTACTGCTGGCTGCACGCAAACCAACGTACGAGCCACAGCCCGGCTGATCAGGAACCGACTTTAGGTGCTTGTTCAGTGCCAGCTTGAAGACTGCCAGGGGTCTGTTGGTAATCCCCCTTATGTATGCTGGGAGGCAGTTGAACAGTCTCGGGCCCCTGACACTTATTGTATGGTCTCTTAACGTGCTAGTGACACCCCTGCTTTTCATTGGGGGGATGTTGCATCGTCTGCCAAGTCTTTTGCTTTCGTAGTGAGTGATTCTCGTGTGCAAGTTCGGTACTAGTCCCTCTAGGATTTTCCAGGTGTATCTAATCATGTATCTCTCCCGCCTGCGTCCAAGGAATACAGGTTCAGGAACCTCAAGCGCTCCCAGTAATTGAGGTGTTTTATCTCCGTTATGCGCGCCGTGAAGGTTCTCTGTACATTTTCTAGGTCAGCAATTTCACCTGCCTTGAAAGGTGCTGTTAGTGTGCAGCAATATTCCAGCCTAGATAGAACAAGTGACCTGAAGAGTGTCATCATGGGCTTGGCATTCCTCGTTTTGAAGGTTCTCATTATCCATCCTGTCATTTTGCTAGCAGATGCGATCGATACAATGTTATGGTCCTTGAAGGTGAGATCCTCCGACATGATCACTCCCAGGTCTTTGACGTTGGTGTTTCGCTCTATTTTGTGGCCAGAATTTGTTTTGTACTCTGATGAAGATTTAATTTCCTCGTGTTTACCATATCTGAGTAATTGAAATTTCTCATCGTTGAACTTCATATTGTTTTCTGCAGCCCACTGAAAGATTTGGTTGATGTCCGCCTGGAGCCTTGCAGTGTCTGCAATGGAAGACACTGTCATGCAGATTCGGGTGTCATCTGCAAAGGAAGACACGGTGCTGTGGCTGATATCCTTGTCTATGTCAGATATGAGGATGAGGAACAAAATGGGAGCGAGTACTGTGCCTTGTGGAACAGAGCTTTTCACCGTGCCTGCCTCGGAATTTACTCTGTTGACTACTACTCTCTGTGTTCTGTTAGTGAGGAAATTATAGATCCATCGACCGACTTTTCCTGTTATTCCTTTAGCACGCATTTTGTGCGCTATTACGCCATGGTCACACTTGTCGAAGGCTTTTGCAAAGTCTGTATATATTACATCTGCATTCTTTTTGTCTTCTAGTGCATCTAGGACCTTGTCGTAGTGATCCAATAGTTGAGACAGACAGGAGCGACCTGTTCTAAACCCATGTTGCCCTGGGTTGTGTAACTGATGGGTTTCTAGATGGGTGGTGATCTTGCTTCTTAGGACTCTTTCAAAGATTTTTATGATATGGGATGTTAGTGCTATCGGTCTGTAGTTCTTTGCTGTTGCTTTACTGCCCCTTTGTGGAGTGGGGCTATGTCTGTTGTTTTTAGTAACTGTGGGACGACCCCCGTGTCCATGCTCCCTCTCCATAGGATGGTAAAGGCTCGTGATAGGGGCTTCTTGCAGTTCTTGATGAACACGGAGTTCCAAGAGTCTGGCCCTGGGGCAGAGTGCATGGGCATGTCATTTATCGCCTGTTCAAAGTCATTTGGCGTCAGGATAACATCAGATAGGCTTGTGTTAACCAAATTCTGTGGCTCTCTCATAAAAAATTAATTTTGATCTTCGACTCTCAGTCTGGTTAGTGGCTTGCTAAAAACTGAGTCATATTGGGACTTGAGTAGCTCACTCATTTCCTTGCTGTCATCTGTGTAGGACCCATCTTGTTTAAGTAAGGGCCCAATACTGGACATTGTTCTCGACTTTGATTTGGCATAGGAGAAGAAGTACTTTGGGTTTCTTTCGATTTCATTTATGGCTTTTAGTTCTTCCCACGATTCCTGACTCCTATAAGATTCCTTTAGCTTAAGTTCGATGTTTGCTATTTCTCTGACCAGTGTCTCCCTACGCATTTCAGATAGATTGACCACTTTTAGCCGCTCTGTTATTCTTTTCCGTCGCCTGTAAAGAGAGCGCCTGTCTCTTTCTATTTTACATCTACTCCTCCTTTTTCTTAGAGGAATAAGTCTTGTGCATACATCGAGTGCCACCAGGTTAATCTGTTCTAGGCATAAGTTGGGGTCTGTGTTGCTTAGTATATCTTCCCAGCTTATATCGGTTAGGACTTGGTTTACTTGGTCCCACTTTATGTTTTTGTTAATGAAGTTGAATTTGGTGAATGCTCCCTCGTGACTAATCTCATTTTGTCGGTCTGGGGCTCTGCGCATACATGTCTGAACCTCAATTATGTTGTGATTTGAGTATATTGTTTTTGATATGGTGACATTTCTTATCAGATCATCATTGTTAGTGAAGATGAGGTCTAGTGTATTCTCCATTCCAGTAGGCTCTATTATTTGCTGGTTTAAATTGAATTTGTGCAGAGATTTAAAAGCTTGTGGAGTGTGAGTTTTCATCAGAGCTGCCTCCTGGTGTTATTACTGCAACAATATTATTTGCTATATTCCTCCATTTTAGGTGCCTTAAGTTGAAATCCCCCAGGAGCAAGATGTTGGGTGCAGGAGCTGGAAGATTTTCCAGACAGTGGTCAATTTTTAACAGCTGTTCCTGGAATTGCTGGGATGTTGCATCCGGAGGCTTGTAGACTACCACAATGACTAGGTTTTGGTTCTCGACCTTTACTGCTAAAACTTCCACTACATCATTTGAGGCATTAAAGCAGTTCTGTGCAAACAAGTGACTCTGCAATGTACAGGCCAAACCCCCCCCCCTTTTGCCTGTTCACTCTGTCACATCTGTGTAGGTTGTAACCTGGGATCCATATTTCGTTGTCTAAGTGATCCTTTCTGTGGGTCTCAGTGAAAGCCGCGAACATTGCCTTTGCCTCTGCAAGCAGTCCGGATGAAAGGTATTTTGTTGTTTGTTGCTGGCTTTAGACCCTGTATATTTGCAAAGAAGAATGTCATCGGACTGGTGGTATTGTTGGTACTGGGGGGGGGGATTTTTTTCCGGCATTAGTATCTGTATCTGTTTGGTTTGGAGTGGAGGCCATCGACTGTGGTTCCACTCCAGGAATGACTGGATTTGGTGTACAATTTCTGCCATTTCCTGCCAGTTTTTTTTCCTTCCTGGCACGAAAATCTCTCCCTCTTGAGTGGCTGTGGGCTACCAGTTTTCCCATGGCCTGGATGTTTTGTATCTTTTTGTCCCCTGTAGATTGGTGTGCCTGGCAATTTAAGTTAGCACAGTCTTTCCTGTACTGAAGAGGTACACATTTCAGGGTGAAAAAGCTTACAGGAAGGGAGTTTGCATTTTCCTGTTGTCATATGGGCACGGCATTTTCTAGGGGGTCATAGTTGCACGTCCCATCTGTTTTTCCAGATTTCCCATGTCTGCAGATACCAAGTGCATAGTATGTGCACAGGCTTGGTTTCTGTTTGCCTTGGGTTTCTGTTGACTGTATTCCCTGTTGGTGCATGTTTACCTGTCTTATTCCTATCTTCCCTAGCCCAACAATGGAGCTCCCACCAGTTGTTTTTTGGTAATATATCCTCACTATTGCTAGTGGAGTCCTCTTGTTTGCTATTTCCTGTTGTATTTCTTGTTTGCAATAGTGGTTTTATCTTATGTTTGACTACACTTGTTTCCCCACTACAGCTCCTGTCCCCTATGAGGTCATTTATATGTATTCCTTCCTGCGTATAATTCCCGACTACCTGGACAAAATCTCCAGCTTCACCATTACTGTCTCCCAGGACAGCACCTCGAGCTTCACCATTACTGTCTCCCAGGACAGCATCTCCAACTTCACCATTACTGTCTCCCAGGACAGCATCTCCAGCTTCACCATTACTGTCTCCCAGGACCACCTCCAGCTTCACCATTTCTGTCTCCCAGGACAGCACCTCCAGCTTCACCATTACTGTCTCCCAGGACAACACCTCCAGCTTCACCATTACTGTCTCCCAGGACAGCACCTCCAGCTTCACCATTACTGTCTCCCAGGACAGCACTATCAGCCCCACATTTACTGACTACCAGGACATCACCTCCAGCCTTACAGTTTCTGACTACATGGCCAGTATCAAGGGCAGTACTATTCAGCCCAGACTTTTTATGTTCCCATCTATTGTAGAAAGCTTCCAGGTTGTCTATGAAAGCAGCTTTGATGTTATCCTCTTTTAATACCCTTGTGATTTTAGTCCACAGATTTATCTCCTTTGGGCATACCCAAAAACGCTTCCCTGTTTTAATACTGCTTGTAGCTAGTTCTTGGATATCTGCACAAGGGGCATGACACCAATTTCCACAAAAATGACAATTTATCCATGTGGAAGCCCGTTTGTTTGATTTATTGCAGACTACACACAGCTTCATAATGATTTGAATGGTTGATTTACTGTAATTCTACTAGCAACCTCTTGAATACTCTATTAATAACCTCTTTAAGTAAAGCTCTAGCTATCTGTATTTCTATTTCTAACTGTACTTTTATATCAGGACAGCTTACCAGAGTACGCTCCTGGAGTTTGTTTTATATTTATTGTTTGTGTTTATAAGGGCGCCTACAACCCCATCCGTTTACAGTCTGCTTTATTGTCCAACGAATCCATTTGAAACCGGCCAAGGGTTCGACCAGTCGAGGGTTCAGTCCAGTCGAGGGTTCGGAGCCAGTCTGATCTGATCAGTGGGTCACTTATTTAAAACATACTGGTCGGTGATTTGGGCTAGCACACGAAGGATCTACTGGAAAATTCTACCCGAGTAATATGTTATTTGATTGATACAAAAGTATAACTTGCGTGTTGAAGAAACCGGTGACTGCTGGAAACTCCTACAGTGACGAACGGTCGAGCCTCAACCCTTGTTTATCAATCGCTCTATCTAGCTTTTCTAGTTTTTCTTTTTGGCCTCCACCACAATAAATGCTACAGGGCTACAGGTACTGTCAGGTCCCTGGGCTACAGGTACTGTCAGGTACCATCAGGTCCCTGGGCTACAGGTACTGTCAGGTCCCTGGGCTACAGGTACTGTCAGGTCCCTGGGCTACAGGTACTGTCAGGTTCCTGGGCTACAGGTACTGTCAGGTCCCTGGGCTACAGGTACCATCATGTCCCTGGGCTACAGGTTCTGTCAGGTCCCTGGGCTACAGGTACTGTCAGTACGATTGCAGAATACCCCAATGTTGCATGTTATTTGCAGAACACGCTTAGCTATGCACAGTACTATTGCAGAATATGCATACAAGGTGGATACGCAATGGCAAAGCTGACTGTAAAATCTTCACACTGAACAGGCTAGTAGCAACTGACACGCAAAGTTTGTAAAGCGTTGGCAAAGCTAATGCAATGCCAAACAGCAAGCTACACACTGTTTAACAAGATTGACCATAGTGAAGTGAGCACACTGAACAAGCTAGTAGCGAGCTGTTGAACGATCACACAATAGCAAGGCTGACAATAGCAAAGCAACTGACACGCAAAGTTTGTAAAGCGTTGGCAAAGCTAAATGCAATGCCAGACAGCAAGCTACACAATGTTCCTGCTTCCAACTTCACCCTAGGCTCAACCCTTTCTCTAAGTCCAGCTCCAGATCCTGGACAGGCCCCCATATTACAACCCAGGATTCCAAATGGCCTGTTATCCTGGGTGTAAAGGGAGCAAAATAAACACAGCAGAAAAGTTTTGACTTATATTATCCTTCATCAATTTAGAACAGCAGTATGTACACTATATACACTATGTACAGTGATAGGTATTAGTGCACTCCACGGTAAGCAAGGCAGAATAGAAGCCACTAGAGAGCAGACCGTGCTTCAACCAGCTCTAGAATGGGAATGACAAGGGCAGACAGGAGAGTGGTACCCACATGACCTCTGTGATTGCCAAAACCATCTTATTGGCTGGAACCTGGTTACTGGTTGAACGATGGGGCCCCATCATCAACCCTCAGTTACCTGGTTCGCTGGTTGGGGGAGATAGCCTGTAAATGAGGGTGTGTACATGCACCGAATGAAGGTTACATACTCTTTGTATGCGACATGTTGCGACTCCCAGATGTTTCGCCCAGTCGTCTCTGCCATGACTCGCTCTACGACTCACTCCAAGCTCGCCGGCAGTGACAGCCCAGTGACAGTACCAGTCGAGAAGTGTCCTCCTGAGTCACTTGCCAGAAGTCCTGCCCAGTTGCCGAGTTTTGTCGACACCTCACTCAAGGGCACCAGCGTGTTGTACCCCAGGTTGAGTGAAACCTGCAGCGTCTCCTACGATGACTGCTTCACCATTCCAGAGGAGACCGTTCCCCGTTACGTCACTCACAGCTCAGCTGCAGCGATGTCTGCAGTATCTGTCCAGACGCAGGAAGGCATGCAGTGATGCCCTTCGACGCTCACTGCCTATGACCACAATGTTTAGCACACCCCATATGTTTTTTTCTTCCCTCCCTGTAGGAAGTTTTTTTCCATGTCCATATGTATATATACATGTTTTTATTTTGTGTTCTGTGCCCTGTTCCTACGAGAGAGAAACCGAGTTTTTTTTACCAACAGTATTGTCGCCTCGGGAAGACGCGAGGTAGGTGGCTGAGCAATGTAGACAGCCTGTACTGTCTGCACAGACAGCCTATGCTGTCTGCCAGCTTTGTTCATATTTCGTGGCACTCAGGTGCTGCCCTCTAGACCTGCCAAGGTCTGTGGGACGCTGGGCCCACACTCACTCAGCGGCCTAGCAGAAAGACACAAGGCCTACTAGTTCTCTCCCTCATGGGCATGGCCCTACCCAGGCCATGAGCACAAAGACGCAAGCCTGTGTACCCACCACTACGTTACAAATAAAGCAAAGAAGCCTCCGAAGACGTTTATAATTGAACCCCGCTACCAGCTACACCAAATAATTCTCGTTATACAACTACTGCTGTGGTACACTTATTGTACAAGTGCTGTTGTGGTACACTTATCATTGTACAACTACTGCTGTGGTACACTTATCATTGTACAACTACTGCTGTGGTGCAGTTATCATTGTACAACTGCTGCTGTGGTGCACTTATCATTGTACAACTATTGCTGTGGTGCACTTATCATTGTACAACTGCTGCTGTGGTACACTTATCATTGTACAAGTGCTGCAGTGGAACACTTATCATTGTACAACTGCTGCTGTGGTACACTTATCATTGTACAACTACTGCTGTGGTACACTTATCATTGTACAACTGCTGCTGTGGTACACTTATCATTGTACAACTGCTGTTGTGGTACACTTATCATTGTACAACTGCTGCTTTGGTACACTTATCATTGTACAACTGCTGCTGTGGTACACTTATCATTGTACAACTGCTGCTGTGGTAGCTGCTATATTCCTGGTAGCTACCATCATTGTAACTACCTTCATGGTAGCTGCTATATTCCTAGTAGCTATGATCATGGTAATTACCTTCATGGTAGCTACTATATTCCTGGTAGCTACCATCATTGTAACTACATTCATGGTAGCTGCTATATTCCTGGCAGCTACCATCATTGTAACTACCTTCATGGTAACTGCTATATTCCTGGTAGCTACCATCATTGTAACTACCTTCATGGTAGCTGCTATATTCCTGGTAGCTACCATCATTGTAACTACCTTCATGGTAGCTGCTATATTCATGGTAGCTACCATCATTGTAACTACCTTCATGGTAGCTGCTATATTCCTGGTAGCTACCATCTTTGTAACTACCTTCATGGTAGCTGTTATATTCCTGGTAGCTAACATCATTGTAACTACCTTCATGGTAGCTGCTATATTCCTGGTAGCTACTATCATGGTAATTACCTTCATGGTAGCTGCTATATTCCTGGCAGCTACTATCAATGTAACTACCTATATGGTAGCTGCTACTTTCAATTGGATGTACTACTGTACACTTATCATTGTACAACTACTGATATGGTACAGTTATCATTGTACAACTGCTACTGTGGCCCACATATAATTGTATAACTATTTCTGTGGTACACTTATTGTACAAGTGCTGCTGTGGTACACTTATCATTGTACAACTACTGCTGTGGTACACTCATCATTGTACAACTACTGCTGTGGTACACTTATCATTGTACAACTACTGCTGTGGTACACTCATCATTGTACAACTACTGCTGTGGTACACTTATCATTGTTCAACTGTTGCTGTGGTACACTTATTGTTGTACAACTGCTGCTGTGGTACAGTTATCATTGTTCAACTGCTGTTGTGGTACACTTGTCATTGTATAACTACTGCTGTGGTACACTTGTCATTGAAGATTGAGACACTTATGCAGCATATGGGAATCTTTATTCAGGAAATGTTTCTCCACACAGTGGCTTCATCAGTCCAATACAAAGAGGAAGGCGTAAGGAGAGGAGGAGTATGAGGTAATCAGTCCCTCAACCTGGAGTCGATGTGTTCAGTCCATCAATCTTGTAGAATGTACAGCATAGGGCCGTAGACGTGGCTTATATACTGTAGTGAGGTGACGTGAAGCAGATGGAGGCGGGGTCATAGTGGTACCATCCACTAGTCGAAGTAGGTCTTCGTCCAAAGGTTGAACAAGTGTTGAAGAATTCTTTGTAACAAGATCCCATGATGCTGCAGTGTCTAACAGTTGTGATGAATGGTTTGAAAAACCGACAAGTTGAAGATTGAGACACTTATGCAGCATAAGAATTCTTCAACCTACTTCGACTAGTGGATGGTACCACTATGACCCCACCTCCGCCTACTTCACCTCACCTCACTACAGTATATAAGCCACGTCTACAGCCCTATGCTGTACATTCTACAAGATTGATTGACTGAACACATCGACTCCAGGTTGAGGGACTGATTACCTCATACTCCTCTCCTTATGCCTTCCTCTTTGTATTGGACTGATGAAGCCACTGTGTGGCGAAACGTTTCCTGAATAAAGATTCCCATATGCTGCATAAGTGTCTCAATCTTCAACTTGTCGGTTTTTCAAACCATTCATCACAACTGTCAGACACTGCAGCATCATGGGATCTTGTTACAAAGAATTCTTCAACACTTGTTCAACCTTTGGACGAAGACCTACTTCGACTAGTGGATGGTACCACTATGACCCCACCTCCGCCTACTTCACCTCACCTCACTACAGTATATAAGCCACGTCTACGGCCCTATGCTGTACATTCTACAAGATTGATGGACTGAACACATCGACTCGAGGTTGAGGGACTGATTACCTCATACTCCTCCTCTCCTTACGCCTTCCTCTTTGTATTGGACTGATGAAGCTTGTCATTGTATAATTACTGCTGTGGTACACTTGTCATTGTATAACTACTACTGTGGTACACTTATCATTGTTCAACTGCAGCTGTGGGACACTTGTCATTGTATAACTACTGCTGTGGTACACTTGTCATTGCATAACTACTACTGTTCAACTGCTGCTGTGGTACATTTATCATTTTTCAACTGCTGTTGTTGTACACTTATCATTTTTCAACTGCTGTTGTTGTACACTTATCATTTTTCAACTGCTGTTGTTGTACACTTATCACTGTACAACTACTACTGTGGTACACTTATCATTGTTCAACTACTGCTGTGGTACACTTATCATTTTTCAACTGCTGTTGTGGTACACTTATCACTGTACAACTACTACTGTGGTACACTTATCATTGTTCAACTGCTGTTGTTGTACACTTATCATTTTTCAACTGCTGTTGTGGTACACTTATCATTGTTCAACTACTGCTGTGGTACACTTATCATTTTTCAACTGCTGTTGTGGTACACTTGTCATTGTATAACTACTGCTGTGGTACAATTATCATTGTTCAGCTGTTGCTGTGGTACACTTATCATTGTTCAGCTGCTGCTGTGGTACACTTGTCATTGTATAACTACTGCTGTGGTACACTTATCATTGTACAACTACTACTGTGGTACACTTATAATTGTTCAATTGCTGCTGTGGGACTCATATAATTGTACAACTACTGCCATGGTACACTTATTGTACAAGTGCTGCTGTGGTACACTTATCATTGTTCAACTGCTGCTGTGGTACACTTGTCATTGCATAACTACTCCTGTGGTACAATTGGCTACAGTCTACCATGACTCACGAAACAGTTACAACATTATTGTAAACAAGCTGTTGGAGTGTGAGCAGGGTAATATTTTGTGAAGAGATTTAGGTAGACCGGTTAGCCGGACTTGAGTCCCGGATACGGGAAGTAAAATGTCTGCCCTTTAAAGGAAGAGTTTGGGGTACTGACAGTTTGGAGGGACTTTTAAACTGCTGTATCTGAGTGCCTCTGCTAAGACAGTGATTATGTATAAGTGATGGTGAAAGTGTTGAATGATGATAAAAGTTTTTTCTTTCTTTCTTGGGTTTTCTTTCATTTTGGGTCACCCTGCCTAGGTGGGAAACGGCCGACCTGTTAAAAAAAAATTCGTATGGTAAATTATTTATTTATTTTGCATAAACATCATCCCATTTTCTAAATGACTTCATTCTCAAGTATTTTTTTTTTTTGGTTCATTGAGAACTACAGAAAAATAGAAACCATACATAGTATACCAATATACAATTCCTTCTTCTTGGAACTTCCTTCCAAAGGGGGCGTTCGCAACAGAAAAATCTCCAGTCAACCTTGTTCAAGCATAGCCTCTTGTAGAATTAGGGGGGATATGATTGAGGTGTATAAATGGAAAACAGGAATAAATAAAGTAATTGTTTCAAGTTGGAAAAGTTCAGATTCAGGAAGGATATAGGAAAGCACTGGTTTGGTATTAGAGTTGTGGATGAGTGGAACAAACTCCCGAGTACCTTCATAGAAGCTAAGAGGTTGTGTAGTTTTAAAAATAGGTTGGATAAATACGTGAGTGGGTGTGGGTGGATGTGAGTTGGACCTGACTAGCTTGTGCTACTAGGTCAGATGCCGTGCTCCTTCCTCAAGTGGAAGTGTCCTGACTAGGTGGCCATTGTCCTAAGCCGGGGGGGGGGACACATGGACCTGCTTCGCATGGGTCAGTAGGCCTGATGCAGTGTTCCTTCTTTCTTATAAGAACATAAGAACATAAGAACGAAGGAACACTGCAGAAGGCCTACTGGCCCATGCGAGGCAGGTCCAAGTCTCCTACCGGCTTAAGCCAATGCACCCAACCTAGTCAGGTCAGGTCACATTGACTTAAGGGAGGAACACGGCAACCGACCTGGTAGCACAAGCTATCAGGTCTAACTCACACCCACCCACATCTGCTCATGTATTTATCCAACCTATTTTTAAAGCTACACAACGTTCTGGCCTCTATAACGGTACTTGGGAGTTTGTTCCACTCATCCACAACTCTATTACCAAACCAGTACTTTCCTATATCCTTCCTGAATCTGAATTTTTCCAACTTGGGGTTATTTAATCTTGATTGGGGTTATCTAGCTAATGATTTTATTGACGATAATCATACTTATGAATATGAAGGGATCTGCTTTTATGATTGTTTTCTTAATAATGTACACAGTGCCCAGAGTATATACATTCCCCAGAGAGAAATTAGGTCTAATAATAACGATCCCAAATGGGTTAACCGGAGGCTAAAGCATCTATTAGGGGAGAAAAGGGGAATTTACAGGCGCATCAGAAGAGGAGAGGTTAACCTTACTGACCAATATGTTCAGCTTAAAAGAGAAGTAAAAAAGGCGATTAGAAAGGCTAAACGTGACTATGAAATTAGAGTCGCTAATGAATCAAAGACTAATCCAAAGGGGTTCTTTCAAGTGTATAGGACGAAGGTGAAGGAAAAAGTAGGACCTCTGAAATCTGGAAATGGACAGCTGACGGATAATGAACTGGAAATGTGTTCCTTATTTAATGACTATTTTTTTGTCAGTTTTTACACAGGAAGATGTAAATGAGATTCCAGTAATTAACAATTATTTAGTTCCTGATGAATTTAAGTTAACTAATATTACTGTCACGAGGGACATGGTTATTAAACAGATAGACAAACTGAAACAAAATAAGTCCCCGGGACCCGATGAGCTGTTTTCAAGGGTACTTAAGGAATGCAAGATGGAGCTTAGTCAGCCATTAACGAGTGTATTCAATGCGTCCATCCTTACCAGTGTTGTGCCAGAGATGTGGAAGATGGCTAATGTGGTTTCCTATATTCAAATCAGGGGATAAGTCCACTCCTTCAAATTACCGTCCAATAAGCCTGACATCTATAGTGGGCAAGTTATTAGAATCAATTATAGCTGACATTATCAGAAGTCACCTTGAAGAGCATAACTTGATAAATGAATCTCAGCATGGATTCACGAGAGGTCGTTCCTGCCTGACAAACTTACTGACGTTCTTCAATAGAACATTGAGGCAGTTGACAGTGATAAGGAATATGATATTGTTTTTTTATTTGGAACT
>NW_026506583.1:0-50939 GCF_026875155.1 Cherax quadricarinatus
GGGGGATGGGGGGTGGAGGTTTTATGTCATTTTGGGTGGCTCTGTCCCTACACACGTGATGTAAAATTGCATTTACTCGACGTGCTTCACACAGGAGGCTTTCAAACGGTGGCGCCGATGACAAAAGACACACTCTAGCTCTTGACCCCCTTTTTTGGTCCTTAAAAATGGTAAAAACCCCATAGTAAGATAAAAAACAGTTGTAGGGGTTTGGGTGAGTGGGTGAGTGGCTGAGTGAGGCGGCTGGGGGGGGCAGGGGCGGACCGTTGGGGTGAGGGGGCTATGGGATGAATGGCAAAACCCTCACGGGGGGACACCCTCACGGGCGCAAGTATTTTTAAGCTACTGGTTTAAAAAACAAACCCAAAAATACCACAGCCCCCCAAGGGAAAAAAAAAGCATCAGAATTTAGAACTTGAACACAAAGCGATGAGAAGACTGTACCACGGGTCACTTGAGTACGGATTAGTCCCCTGGGTTGTCACGGGGTTTGTCACCGGGGTTAGTTGTGGTGGCTTATCTTACCTTTACACAGATAGTTGATAATTTAACGATGAGCACAGCAGGGGGTGGAAACGGCTTGGCAGGTAAAGCTGGATGGAGGGTGGTGGACTGACTCCTCACCACGGGACGGGGGTTGTGGCTTTTTTTTGCAAACTTGGGTAAACCCCTCGGGAGTGATGAACTAAGGATAAACACAAATACAGGAATCCCAGTGATTATTGTAGAGGTGGTAGACATTGGGGTGTGCTGGCTTGAGGTAGCTGGTGGTGGTTGGTCTGGGTCAGGAGATGGCAACAGTTCAGTGAAATTTTTTCCCCAAAAATCGCTGTAATCGTCAAAATTACAGGCCCTCTGTTGCCACAATTTGTCGTGTGGGGGGTTCGGTAGGAGTTTCGGGGGTTGAAGGTAAAACCTTGTTTGATGGTAACATATATATTGTCGACTGTGGTAAGGAAGGGTGAGCCCAGCCTGCTGGTCACTGCCTGGATGATGCTAAACGCCGACTGAGAGGGGCAGCTCGTCTCACTCGTGCTGCATCCCGGACGTCATACAAAGGCTAAGGGATTCTTCTATATAAACACATTGAGGGTTTTACTATGATACTAGCAAATCTATATAACACATAAAAGGGGGGATCACAACTTGTGCGTGTGCTACAGTTGGGTTTAAGATGTTGTGCCCTACTTTGGGTTCTAAAATTGTGAAACTACAGTTGTTTTTCAAAAGGGTTGTGTCCTACAGTTGGGCTCTATAACGATAGGCCCTACAGTTGGTTGAAAACATATTTCCCTACAGTTAGTCAAAAACGGTTGTGTCTGGAGTTGGGTCTAAAACAGAGTGTCCTTAGGGGGGTCAAAAGGGTATGTCCTACATTTGGGTTCTAAATCTGTAGTGTTCTTCAGTTGGGTTTAAAAGGTAGTGCCCCAATAGAGGGGTTTAAATCGGTATGTCCTTGTTGGGTTCTAAAAAGGTATTCCCCCTTCATTTGGGGTTCTAAAACGGTAGTGTCCTAATTTGGGGTTCTAAAACAGTAGGTTCCAGAGTTGGTTTTAAAAAGGTTGTGCCCAAAATTTGGGGTTGTAAATCTGTAGTCCCCTGGAGATGCCTTCTGATGGGGGTAGTGCCTACATTGGGATTCAAAAAACGGTGTGCCTACAATTGGGTTTAAAAGGGGTTGTGCCCCTACAGTTGGTTTAAAACGGTAGTGCCCTTTAAATTGGGTTCAAAAAACGGTAGAGTCCTAAAATTGTGTTCTAAAAACAATAGTGCCCTTGAGTTGTGATATAAAACGGTATGCCCTAGATGGGTTCAACAACGGAATCTTCTACATTGGGGTTCTTAAACGGTAGTGACCTAATTTGGGTTCACAACTGTAGTATTCTACAGTTGGTTTACAAGGGTAGTGACCGACTTTGGGTTCTACAACGTAGTGTCCTCAGTTTTGTTCTACAACGGTAGTGTTCTACATTGGGTCTGCAGTGGTAGTGAACTACAGTTGGGTTCAAAAATAATATGTCTACAGTTGGGTTCTACATCGGTAGTGTTTCAGTTGGTTTTAAAAAACAGTAGTTGCAAAGTTGGATTCAAAATCGATTTCCTATTTTGGGTTCTAAAACGAAGTGACCTTCAGTTGGGTTCTAAAAAAATAGTGTCCACAGTTGGTTTTAATAAAGTAATGCCCCTAATTGGGTTCTTAAAAGGTGCGTTCAATAAGGGTTATAAAACTGTATGGTCTTCACTTTAGTTCTAAAGCGGTAGTGTTTACGGTTGGATTCTACAACGGTAGTGTCTTACAGTTGGGTTTAAAAGGGATGCCCTTACGAGGGGTTTTTAAAACGGTAGTGTTTGAAATTAGGCCCCTAAATGGTGTGTTTACAGTTGGGTTCTAAAACGTAGTGTTTACATTTGGTTTTACAACGGTAGTGTTTCAGTTGGTTTCTACAAGGGTAGGTTTACAATTGGGTTTCAAAGGTATGTCTTACATTTGGGTTCAAAAACGGTAGTGTCCTAAATTAGGCCCCAAATTGGGTAGTGTTTACATTTGGGTTTTTTAAAAATGGAATAGGTCCAAAAATTGGGTTTTAAAACGGTAATGTCCTTCATTTGGTTCTAAAATAAGTGTCTAATTGAGTTTTAAAAAAGTAGTGCCCTACTTTTGGGTTCTGCAACGTAGTGTTCTACGTTGGGTTCTAAAACGGTATGAGGTACTTTGGGTTTAAAGGAAAGTGTTCTACAGTTGAGTTCTTCAACGGTAGTGACCTACAGTTGGATTCACAACGTAGTGTCCTACAGTGGTTCTTAAACCCTCTTATGCCCCCCACGGGGTCCTCTTCTCCATGTTCCCTTGGCTTTATCATACCTTGTCTAAAAAAAAATGAATTTTTCTGCCTTCAATACATCGTAGGCGATATGACTTCTTACAATCTGTCGTGGAAAACTTTAAATCCTTTTGACCCCCTCTTTGTCTTAGCTTTTTCAATTTTTGACCCCCTAGTTTCTGTGTCCCATCTCTGGAAAAATCCCGTCTCTTCAGTGTTGTACAGTTTGGGTTTTAAAAGTTGTCCCTACAGTTTTTGGGTTTTAAAATGCAAAAAAACAGTTGGATTTTAAAAAGGTTGTGTCCTCAGTAGGGGTTTAAAACGAAATCAGTACAGTTGGATTTCAAAACGGTTGTGTCCCCGTTTGGGGTCTAAAAAAGATGTGTCCAAAGTTGGTTGTAAACGTAGTGTCCCACAGTTTGGTCTAAAACGGTTGTGGGCGATGGGTATAAAACAGTGTGTCCCTCAGTTGGGGCCCAAGGTATGTCCTACGTTGGGTTCTAAAAGGAAGGTCCCAAAAAGAGGGGTTCAAAACGGTAGTGTCCCTTTAGTTGGGTTTAAAAGGTAGTGTCCTAGAGTTGGGTTCAAAAAAGTGTGTTCCAGAGTTGGGTTTTTAAAAAGGGTGTTTCCAAAGTTGGGTTGTAAAACGTAGTGCGTGGTGATGTTTTGAAGGGTAGTGTCCTGCAGTTGGATTCTAAAACGGTAATGCCTCAGTTGGGGTCTAAAACGGTTTTGTCCCCACAGTTCGGTATAAAAAGGGGAGTGTCCTTTTGTTGGGTTCTAAAACGGTTGAGTCCCACGTTGTATTCTAAAAACAAAGTGTCCTTGAGTTGTGTTATAAAAAAGGTATTTCCTAAGATGGGTTAAAAAACTAGTCTTTTCCCGTTTGGTTTAAAAAGGAATGACCTACACTTGGGTTTTACAAGGTAGTATTTCAGTTTGGTTCTACAACGGGGATGAGACAATTTGGGGTTTACAATGCAGGTTCTACAATTTTTTTTCTAAACGGAAGTTTTACAGTTGGGATTCAATGGAGTGAATCAGTTTGGGTTTAAAAATAATAGTGTCCTACAGGGTTTGGGTTCTACATCGGTAGGTCTTCGTTTAGTTTTAAAAAAAAGTAGTGTGCCCGTTGGATTAAAATCAGTAGTTTCCTTAGTTGGGTCTGAAAAATGTGACCCTTCAAATTGGGGTTTTAAAAAAATAGTGTCCCCACAGATGGTTTTAATTTAAAAAAAAGTCACAAATGGGTTCTTAAAAGGTGCTGTTCAATACCAGGGTTATAAAAATGTAGTGCTTCCTTTGTTCTAAAGCGGGAGTGTTTTCGTTGGATTCTAAACGGTAGTGTTTACGTTGGGTTTTTTACAACGGAGTTTCCTAAGAGGGTTTTTAAAAAAGGTAGGGTCCCGAAATTAGGCTCTAAAACGGTAGGTTTTACGTTGGGTTCTAAAACGGTGGTGTCCTAATGTTAGGTCTAAAACGGTAGTGTTTAAGTTGGATTCTAAAAAAGGTAGTGTCCTACATTTGGGTTTAAGACTTATTGTCCTACAGTTGGGTTTAAAAAAATTGTGCCCCACAGTTGGGTTTAAAAAGGTAGTGTTTTAATTTGGGTTTTTAAATGGTATGTCCCTTTAGTTGGGGTTTTAAAGAACAGTGTCCACAGTTTGGGTTTTCTAAAAATGAAAGGGCTAACGTTGGGCTCAAAAACGGTGTGTACAGTTCAAAACGGAAAATGCGGCCCTTGGGTTTTAAAACCGTAGTGTCCCACATTTGGGGTTTAAGCTGTGATAGAGTATTGCACCCCTTTACCCTTTGGGAAAGCGCCTTGATCTAGTGCCTAAGAAGGTGGTACTTGGCGCCCAGTGATTGACTTAGGAAGTTAAAAGCGAAAAACATTCCAGATCGTTTCCCCCTCCCCGTACTGGGGATCTTTTAGTAACATCGGAGTAAAAAAAAGTCTTTTCAACCCCGGACTTGTTACAAAGGGTTTTTGGAATCTCTCTTCCGAGGACGCCAAGAGCTTAACGCATTTCCCCCCCCAAGGCATTATCACTTCCTCCTAGGGGTTTTGGGATTAATCCTCCCCTACACGTTTAAAGGCTCATGACTAATACTTTAGAGGTCTCATAGGTAATGTACTTATGGTTTTACTTAGATGATAATCTCATGTCTAAAGACGGGGATACACCTTTAAAAGACTTGATGAAATACTTGGGAAGCTTGAAGAACCAAATTTAAAAATCAAACGTCTAAATGTCAAAATTTTTTAGATAGAAATTAAGTTTTTGGTCATGTATCACTCCTAGAGGGTTACTACTGACCAAAATAAAGTAACTGCAGTACTAAATTTTCCAATCCAAAAATGTGATGCCATAAAAATCCATTGTGGGCTTAGCAGGGTTTTTATGACTTTCCTTGCCAATTTTTTTTCCATAGCTGTCCTTTAACTGAGTTGCTTAAAGAAAGATGTCCTCTCGTCTGGGCCTTTCGTCAAAAAGGGCATTCCAAACTCTAAAAAAAAAAGTAAATCTTCTCCAATTCTGAAATTTCCAGATTTTTCTAAGCCCCTTTTATCCCCAACTGTGCTGTTCTATTGGCATAGGTGCCGTATAGCTAGAAGACTGAGGGGAAGTACAACCAGTTGCATTTTCTAGCGGTCCTTTCAAGGTGAACGGAATTAACAGTAATGAGCAAAAAGCTTTAGCAATAGTATGGTCTTTAAAGCACTTCCCAGACATTATTTTTCAGTATTGTTCTGTCTTGACAGACCATTCTCCACGATTCCCTTTAATTTCCCGAACAAACAACCACTGGAAGGTTAGCCCCGATGGGCCCTTTATTTTCCAAGGTTCAATCCCACCCTTGAAAGCTTACCCGGCAAGTAAAGTGTTGCAGATCCCTTTTCCAACTGTTATATAGTAACTAAGACCCTCCATTTACGCCCAGATGTAAAGAATGCTCAACGAGCAGACCCATGTGGTTGGTGTGATTCGATTCCCCGCTCCAGGAAGATCTTTTTTGACTGTGAAGCCACCAGCACCCCTCGTGACTTTTTCATGAACCCAAAAATCATTGTATCGAGCAGCGGTTTGGGGACTCCTAGAGAAGAGTTACCCGTTTGTAATTTCCCCAGTCACTAGTGGATGTAGCCTTACAGCTAGTTCACATGTACCCGGTGTGCTCACCCGGTTGGATGTTAGTAAAAAAAGCCAATTGAAATACTTTTTTGGTCGTATGGGAACTGATATTCTGGATGTTTAAAAAATGTAGTGTCTGCATGCAACATAAAGGTAAGCTAATGGTCCTATCCAATCCAAATGTTCCAATACTACAAAAGTGGGAAAGAGTTGCATGATTTGTAACTAATTTCCAAAGTTCCCTCCAAGGCAACAAAACTGTGTGTAGGTAGACCATTTCATAGATTGTGGTTTTCCTATTGCGTAAGCGAGAGGCAGTGCTAAAGCGTTAAAAAAAAACTTATTGCAGGATACCCCCCATGTCCCTTGTAACAGATAAAAGGAGGTGAAATTTTGTAATGGATTCTTGAAAATTTGTGTACCTTGTACGACTCTAAAACCCCCATTGTTTATATCCGGCAGAAAGGGTTAGCGGGAAAGAACCATAAGAAAGTACTTGATGTCTTGAGAGCCATTTTTCCAACATTGAAACTTGGGATAAATTTTACCTGATTGCAGTGTGCTTAATTTGTTACAATGTTTCTATAGGGGAACCCCCAATTAGCATTTTATGGTGTAGAATCTTAGATAAAAGTTTGCCTTATGAGTTGTATATTCTAATCCAAACCCAAAAAAAAATTTTTTAAAAAAGGGGGGGCCCCCAAAAAAAAATTTTTAAAAAAAACTTTTTTTAATTTTTTTTTGGGGAAAAAAAAATTTTTTTTTTTTAAAAAATTTAAAAAAAAAACCCCAAAAAAAAAAAGGGGGTTTTTTTTTCCCCCGGGGGGTTTTTTAAAAAATTTTAAAAAATTTTTTTTAAAAAAAAAATTTTTTTTTTTTTTTCCCCCCCAAAAAAAATTTTTAAAAAATTTTGGGGGGGGAAAAAAAAACCCCCCAAAAAAAAAATTTTTAAAAAAAAATTTTTTGGCCCAAAAAATTTTTTTAAAATTTTAAACCCCCCAAAGGATTATAAAAAAAAAAAAAGGGGGGGGGGGAAAAAAAAAAAGTTTTTTTTTTTTTTTTTTTTTTCCCCCCCTTTTTTTTAAAAAAAACCAAAAAAAAAAAAATTTTTGGAATTTTTTTTTTTAAAAAAATTTTTTAAAAAATTTTTTAAGGAAAAAAAATTTTTTCCCAACTTTTAAAAAAAAAAAACCCCTTTTTTTTTTAAAAAAAAAAAAAAAATTTTTTGGGGGGTTTTTTCCCTTTTTGGGGGTTTTTTTTGGGGAAAAAAAAAAAAACCCCAAAAAAAAATTTTTGAAAAAAAACCCCCTTTGGGAAAAATTTTGGAAAGGGGTTTTTTTTTTTTTTTAAAAGGGTTTCCCCCCATTTTTTTTTCCCCCCAAAAGGGTTTAAAAAAAAAAAAGGGGGGTTTTTTTTTTGGGGGTTTTTTGGGGGGCCCCAAAAAAAAAAAAAAGGGAAAAAAAAAAAATTTTTAAAATTTTTTTTTTTTTTAAAAAAGGGAATTCCCCCAAAATTTTTTTGGAATTTAAAAAATTTCCCCCTTTTTTTTAAAAAATTTAAAAACCCCCCAAAATTTTTTTTTTAAAAATTTTTTCCCGTTTTTGGGAAAAAAATTTTTTAAAAACCCCCCAAAATTTCCAAAAAAAAAAAAAACCCCCCCCAAAAATTAAAAAATTTTGGGTTTCCCGGGGGTTTTTTTTTTTTTTTAAAAACCCCCAACCCAAAAAAATTTTTTTTTTTTTGGGATTGTTATAAAAAAAAAAAAAAAAATTTTAAGTTTTAAAAACCCCAAAAAAATTTTTTTTTTTTAAAACCCCCAAAACCCCAAAAAAAAAAAAACCCCCCAAAAACCCCAAAAAATAAATTTCCAAAGGGAAAAAAAAAAAACCCCCCCGGGGAAAAAAATTTTTAAATTTTTTAAAAACCCCAAAAAAATTTTTTTAAAAAAAATTTAAAAAAAAAAATTTAAAAGAAGGTTTTTAATTTCCCCAAAAAAAAAGGGGGGTTTTTTTGGGAAAAATTTTTTTTTAAAAAAACCCAAAAACCCCCAAAAAAAAAAAGGCCCCCCCCAAAAAAAAGTTTTTAAAGTTTTGGGGAAGGGGGGAAGGTTTTTTAAAAAATTTTTTTTGGGGAAAAAAAAGGGGGGCCTTAAAATAAAAATTTTTTAAAAATTTTTTTTTTTTTTTAAAAAACCAAAAAACCAAAAAAAATTTTTAAACCAAAAAAAGGGGGGGGCCCCCCCGGGAGGGGGGGGGGGAAACCCCCAAAAAAAAGGGGGGGGAAAAAAAAAATTTTTAAAAAACCCCCCTTTTTCTTTTTTTTTCCCCGGGGAAAAAAAAAAAATTTTTTTTTTTAAAAACCCAAAAAAATTTTTTTAAAGGGGGGGGTTAAAAACCCCCCCCGGCCCCCTTTCCCCCCAAAAACCCCCCAAAAAAAAAACCCCGGCCCCCAAAATTTTTTGGGGGTTTTTTCCCGGGTTTTAAAAAACCCCTGTTTTTGGGGGTTTAAAAAAACCCCCTGGGGGGAAAAAAAACCCCAAAAAAAATCAAAAAAAAGGGTTGGAAAGACTTACGAAAAAGGGGAAGGGTTCCCTCGGGCCCAAAAATTTTCCCGAAACATGGATGAGAGCTGTGACGGTCCCAAAAGAAAGCATCTAGAGGATTTGAATTGTACAAAAAACGAAAGATGTCGGTGGCATTAGTTTTTTTGATAACTCCGAACGCTGCAATTTTTAGAAAACCCATCAAAGCTGGTTTATCGTTATTTTTAAAGGTCCTTGGAAGTTTGACCCGCTCTAAAAAAAGAGGACAAAGGGTTTTATATAAAACGAATTTGAAAAACCCCTCTAATGACCCCCCAGCCTCGGAGCTGTGCAAAAAAAATTTCTTTGAGAACGACAAAAGGACATTTCTCGCCCCGGGTTTTAAAGAAATTTTACAAATTAACTGTTCATAATTTTGCCCCCTTTTTTTAAAGGTCTTGAAAGCCCCTTCATACAAAATTAAAGGGTTAAACACAGGTGAGGTGCTGGAGAAGGGGGCTAAAACCTCCCTTTTCCGAAAACTGTTTAAAAACTCTCAGATGAAGACCATCAACTGAAAAATTACTCGGTTTGAACAGCAAAACCCAAACCCTTTCTAGGTTGCCCTGGTTACCAATAAACAATGGCATAGCATCATTCGGATCACGACGAAATTACCCCGGGTTAGAATTTCTGAGTGAAATCTATTTTTTTTATAAAGATTATTTTCCATGTGAACGGGATGTATCAAGGGTTGTACAAGAAAGCATTCTGGGGCATCGCTTGAGAAATTTGGGAAGACATTTTTTGAAAATTTGTAAAAAAAGAATTTAAAAACAAAAAAAAATGTGACTGAGGAACACACAACACAGTAAAATTTAAAAATGGAAAGAAAATCTTAACTTTCGGGCAAAAAAAAATTTAAAAATTTTTGGGACGGGACACACAAAAAAAGGGAAACTCAAAACAAAAAAAAACTCAGCTAAATTTAAACAACACTTTAAAAAATTCAAGAAAAAAAATTTAAACCCTTTACTCAAATTTTAATTTGCTCAATTTTAAAATTTTAAAAAAAATTGAATAAGGGAAAACCGGGTTTTTTGGGTTTTTAAACTCTCAATGAAATGGGGAAAATTCAACAAAAAAATGATGAGTCAAAAAAAAAAAAATAAAAATTTTGGACTAAAAAAAGCTTGTGCAAAATTAAAACAAACGGGGTAACAATTCACTAAAAGAAAAAAAAAGGGGCACACAAAGAATAAAAAAATTATGCACAGAACAGAGCAAAAGAAAAAACGCACGAAATAAAACGGTACAATACTGCAATTAACAATTGTTTAATCAAGATCGCACAACACAACAAAAAAATTTCTGAAAGAAAAATTTTAATGAAAAAACAATGCTTGCAAAAAGAATTATTGCAAAATGAGTCAATGTGCAATAAAAAAAAAATTACACACACAAAAAAAATACAGTTTAAAAAGTTTAAAAAAAAAAAATATAGCAAGGAAGGGAAATGGGGTGAATATTTTTAACTCTAACTACAGTTAAGAAAACACAAAAAACAAGCAAAAGAAAAATTTTAACTTTAAAAGAAGAACTTAAAAATTGCACAAAGAGGAATTTTTCAATGAAACAGGGAAAAAATAATAAGTGCAAAAACACAGAACAAAAAGATTTGAACATTTACAGTAAACAGAACACAACACATCATATAACAAAAAACTAAAAATTTTTTTGGCTATAAACTTAGTGTAAAATTTTTGGGGAAAATAATTTTTTGTTTGCACAAAAAAAAGGGGCATTTTTGGGTCTGTGGAAATAAGAAAAAATTAAACACTGGCTGAAGAAAAGAATTAACAAAAAAATTTTTTAAAACACCCCAAAGAAAAAAATGAAATAAACGGGCCCAAACTACACAAATGCGGGGGATAAAAATGTAACAGACAACCTGATTTTTGTGAGCAGAATACAAGGTAATAAATTACTAAAATTACTTCACGGGAATCCCAATGAACACAAGGTGATTCTAAAAGTGCAAACAAATTTCTATACTGCTTATAAAGTTGCACACAAAAGGGAAAAAAAAAACTAAGGTACTTACCCCAAGTATAAAAAAAAAAGAAACAAAAACCACAACAGGCATAAAAAAATGGCACAAAAATTTAACATTAAAATTAAGAAGAAAAAAAAAAATATTGCAAACAGAATATAAAAAACACTGAGTCTAATCGAGAGTCACTTAATGTCACAAAGAAAAATCACTGGAAACAAAGAAAAAGCCCTCAAAAACCTCTAAATGTCTCTATGAAAAAATTTTAATCGCTGAAAAGACTTGGGATAAATTTAAAGGTAGATGGTGGTGGATGGTGGGGGAGGAGTTTTGTCATCTTGCGGCGGCTACTGCCTCTACACACGTGATCGTAGAATTGCACTACAGGGGGCGAAAGACTTCACACAGATTTTTCAACGGTGGCCCCCGATGACAAAAGACACACTCTAGCTTTTTGCCCCCCCTATGTGGCCCCTTAAAAATTTATGGACTAGTCCCCCTATAAACTACAAACTTTTGTAGTGGTTGGGGGAGTGGGTGAGGGCTGAGTGGGGGGCGGCGGGGGCCCGGGGCGGGGGCGAGACCGTGGGGTGAGGGGCCTAGGGGATAAAATGGCATAACCTAAATGGGACCCCCTAAAGGCGAAAAGATTTTTTTTAAGCCTACGGGCTTAAAAAAAAACCCACAAAATCCCAAACAGCACCACGGGATGAAAAAGCACTCAAAATGGCTAGAACTTAAAAGCAAAAAGCGATAGAAGACTGACCCACTTGGCTCATTTTGAGTACGGGAAATTAGTCACCTGGGTTAGCACCTGGTTGGGTCACCGGGGGTTAGTTGCTGGCTGGCTTATTTTAAACCCTTTTTCACACAGAATGGGCTGATAACTTCTAACGATGAGCACAGCGGGGGTGGAAAGCGGGCTTGGCAGGTAAAGCTTTTGGAGTAGGCTAGGCTGGACTGACTCCCTCACAAAACCCCCGGGTTGCTGGCTTATTTTTCAAATTTGGGGCCCAACCCCTGGGGAGTGGTTTGAACAAGCAGATAAACACTAATAAAAGGGAGCCCTGCCAGTAAATTATTGAAAGGCTGGTAGCCCACTTGGGGGTGTACGGGCTTGGGGTACGGCGGGCTGGGTTTGGCCCTGGGGTCAGGAGATGGAAACAGCCCTCAGTAAAAATTTATCCCAGAAATCGCTGTAATGTCAAATTTACAGGCCCCTTTTGGGCCACAAATTTGCGTGGGGGTTTCCCGGGTGGGAGATACGGGGGTTGAAGGTAAACCCCCTTGTTTGAGGGGTAACACAATATATTGTCAACTGTGGAAGGAAGGGGATGACCCCCAGCCGTTTGTGTCACTCCCGGGTGGATGTCTAAACGCCGACTGGAAGCGGGGCAGCTCGTCTCACTCGCTCGCGCATCCCGTGACGTCATACAGTCACAGGGCCAAGGGATCTTCTAAAATAAACACATTGATGGTAATTTTAATACCCCACTAATCTATAAAACCCCATAAAAGGGAAAAAGGATCAGCAACTAGGGCTGACAGTGTGCTAAAATTTGGGGTTCAAAGACTGTTGTGCCCTACATTGGGTTCTAAAATTGTAGAAAGCTACATTTTGTGTTTCAAAAGGGTTTGGTGCCCCTACATTTGGGCTCTATAACGATAGTGTCCTACATTTTGGTTTGAAAACGATAGTGCCAACTTTTGGAGTCTAAAACGGTTTTTGTCGGGGCATTTGGGGTACTAAAACAGTAGTGTCCTTCATTGGGGGTCAGAAGGGTATTTCCCCTACATTTGGGGTTTTCAAAATCTGGGGTTGTTTTTTTTTGGGGGTTTCAAAAAAGGTAGTGCCCAAAATTAGGGGGGTTTCAAAAATGGGTAGTGCCCCTTCATTTGGGGTTCTAGAAGGGAAGTGCCCCTTCATTGGTTCAAAACGGTAGTGTCCTACATTTGGGGTTTTCTAAAACAGTAGTTTTCCCCAATTTGGGTTTTAAAAAAGGTTTGTGTCCAAAATTGGGTTGAAAAACTTAGTCCCCCTGGAGATCCCTTTCTGATAGGGTAGGGGTCCTACAGTTGGATTCAAAAACGGTAGTGTCCTACAATTGGGTTCAAAAAAACGGTTTTGTGTCCAACATTTGGGATTATAAAACGGTAGGCCCTTTAAAAATTTGGGTTCAAAAAAGGGTTTAGAGTCCTACAATTGTTTTTTTAAAACAATAGTGCCTTTTTTTGGGGTAAATTTAAAACGGTAGTTTTCCTTAGGGGGGTTTTCAAAAACGGAAGCCCTTCTACATTTGGGGTTTTTTAAAAAAGGGAAAGGGGACCTCCCTTTTTGGGTTCAAACAACTGTAGTTTTCCCTACATTGGGTTCTAAAACCCGGTAGTGACCGAAAATTTGGGTTTTAAAAATGTATGCCCCTACATTTTTGTTCTACAACGGTGTGTTCAACATTTGGGATCTCAGGGGTAGTAAACTCCATTTGGGGTTTTTTAAAATAAATTCCCTTACATTTGGGGTTTCCCAAAACGGAGTGTCTTACAGTGACCCTTTAAAACAGTATTGGGCCAAATTTTGGGGATTCAAAATCAGTATTTTTCCTATATTGGGTTCTGAAACGAAGTGCCCTTTCCCTTTGGGTTCTAAAAACAATAGTGTCCTACATTTGGGGTTTTCTAATTAAAGTAATGTCCTACTTTTGGGTTTCTTAAAAGGGGGCTTTTTCAATACCAGGGTTTAAAAACGGGTAGTGTCCTTCACTTTATTCTAAAGCGGAAAGTGTCTACATTTGGGATTCTACAACGGTATGCCCTTACAGTTGGGTTTTTACAAGGGTATGTCCTACAGGGGGGTTTTCTAAAAGGGGAGGGGTTCCTTGAAATTACCCTCTAAAAGGGGTATTTTTCAAACATTTGGGGTTCTAAAACGGTAGTGTTCTACATTTGGGATTCTAAAACGGTATTTGCCCTTACAGTTGGATTCTACAACGGTAGTGTCTTAAAATTGGTTCTACAAGGGTAGTGTTTACATTTTGGGTTCAAAAACGGTAGTGTCCTAAATTAGGCCCCAAAAATTGGGTTTAGTGTTCTACGGGGTTGGGGTTTTTAAAAAATGGAATAGGCCCCAAAAATTTGGGGTTTTTAAAAGGGTAAGTCCTTCATTGCGTTCAAAAAGAAAGTGTCATCCCAGTTGTTTTTTTTCCCAACATAGGGGCCCTACAGTTGGGTTCTGCAACGGTAGTGTTCTACATTTGGGGTTCTAAAAGGTAGTGAGGTACTTTTGGGGGTTTTCTACAAGGGAAGTTTTTCTAAAAAAGTTGAGTTCTTCAAGGGTATGACCTATTTTTGGGAAAATTCTACAACAGAAATTTCCTACAGCTGGGTTCTTAAACGCCCTTTAAAGGGACCCCCATTGGGTCCCCCTTCTCTCCATGCCCCCTTGAGCTTTATCATACCTTGTCTAAAAAACTGAATGCTTCCCCCTTTCAAAAACCATCGTATGGCAGACTAATAAACCCTTTTTTAACCCCAACCTTTGTCCTGAAGAAATATTTCCCCCTAACATCCCTTTTGATTTCATCTTTAGTCTTCACTTTCAATTGTGACCCCCATTTTTCTGTGTCCCATCCGGGAATATCCTGCCCTCTCTCAGTATGTGCTACAGTTGGGTTCTAAGAATGTTGTCCCTACAGTTGGGTTTAAAACTGCAATAAGAAAACAGTTGGTTTCAAAACGGTTGGGGCCTACAGTAGGTTCTAAAACTAAAAATCACCCTACATTTTTTTTTTTTGGATTTAAAAAACGGTTGTGTCCTAAAATTTTGGGCTCTAAAACGATAGTGTCCAACAGTTGGTTGTAAACATAGGGGTCCTACAGTTTGGGGGGGCAAAGGGGGGTTTTTCCCGGGCAGATGGGTACTAAAACAGAAATGTCCATCATTTGGGGTTCCCCAACGGTATGCCCTTACATTTGGGGTTTTCAAAAAAGGAAGTGCCCAAAACCCGGGGGGGGTTTTCTAAAACGGTAGTGCCCTTTAAATTTGGGGGTTCTAAAACGGTAGTGCCCCCTAGATTTTGGGTTCTAAAACAGTAGTTTTTCCAGAGTTGGTTTAAAAAAACCCGGGTTCCCTAAATTTGGGGGTTTGTAAAACTGTATGGGGCTGGTGATGCCTTCTGTTTAGGGTATGTCCTGCATTTGGATTCAAAAAAGGGGGAATTCCTACATTTGGGCTTTTAAAACGGTGTGCCCCTACATTTGGGTTTTATAAAAGGGTAGTGTCCTTTAGGGGGTTTTTCAAAAACGGAAAGGGCCCCTACATTGTATTCAAAAACCCTTTGGGGCCGGGTTTTGGGGGTTAAAAAACTTTAAGTGTCCTACAGAGGGGTTTTTCAACAAGGGTATTTCTCTACATTTTGGGTTAAAAAAAGGGAAGTGACCTAAAACTTGGGTTTTTAAAAACGGAAGGGATTCTACAGTTTTTTCTAACAACGGAATGCCCCGAAAATTTGGGGTTTCTCCAACTGCATGTTCCAAACAATTTTTTTTCACAACGGAAGTGTTCAAACGGGGGGGAAACTACAATGGTAGTAAACCCTACAGTTGGGTTCAAAATTTAATATGTCCTATTTTTGGGTTCTACATGGGTAGTGTCTTACATTTGAGTTTTAAAACAGTAGGGGGCCACATTGGTTTCAAAATCAGTTTTCCAAATATTTTGGGTTCTAAAAAAGATTGACCTTTTTTTGGGGGGTTCTAAAACAATAGTGTCCTACAGAGGGTTTTCAAATTACTTTAAGGGCCAAAAAAATTTGGGTTTTTAAAAAGGTGCTTTTAAATACCGGGGTTATAAAACTAAGTGCCCTTTCACTTTAGTTCAAAAGGGGGGTATTTGCTTACAGTTGGATTCTACGGGGGGGTTAATTTCTTAAAAGGGGGTTTTTCAAAACGGTAGTTTCCTACAAAAGGGGTTCAAAAAGGGTAGTGTCCTGAAATTAGGCTCAAAATCGTAGTTTTTCTACGGGTTTTTTTTCTAAAACGGGGGTGTCCAAATTTAGGCTCTAAATCGGTAGGGGTTTCAAACATTTGGGATTTTTAAAACGGTAGGCCCCTACTTTTGGGGTTCTAAGACATTATTTTTCCTACATTTGGGGTTCCCAAAAACAGTTGTGTCCACATTTGGGTTCTAAAACGGTAGTTTTTTTATTTTGGGTTCTAAATGGGTAGTGTCCTTCAGTTGGGTTCTAAAAGAACAGTGTCCAACATTTGGGTTTCTAAAAATAAGTGCCCTAACAGTTGGGGCCAAAAAAAACGAGTGTCGTACATTTTCTAAAACGGAAGTGCCCCCCGGCCTTTGGGGGGTTCAAAACCGAGGCCTTTACTTTTGGGGTTCCCAAAACTTGAGAAAGAGCTTTTTGCCCCTAAAATTCCCCTTTTGGAATGGCCCTTGTCCTAGTGCCAAAGAAGGATGGATTTTGGGCCCCCCAGTGATTAAACTTCAGGAAGTTAAATCGAAAATTTATTCCAGATCGCCCCCCACCCCCCCTGTACGGGGTTTTTAAACGAAACATGGGAATAACAAAGTTTTTTAAAAACCCTGGACTTGTTAAAAAGGGTTTTTGGCAAGCCCTCTCTCACGAGGACACCAAGAGCTAATTTGAAATTCCCACCCCTTTACAGGTCTTTTTATCACTTCCTCCCGTAGGCGTTTGGATTAGGACCCCCCCAATCACGTTCTAAAGGGCTAAATGACTAATACTTTAGAGGTCTAAAATGGGAAAATGTACTTATGGGTACTTAGATGACTTTTAACCCATCATGCCCAAAAAAAGACGTGGTTTACACACTTGAAAAACTTGATTTTAAGAATTTGGGAAAGCTTAAAAGAACCCAAATTTTAAAGATCAAAAGTCTAAATGTCAATTTTTCAGATCAAAAATTAAGTTTTTTGGGTCATGTAGTCCTCCAAAGGGGGTTACTACTGCCAAAATAAAGAAAACGCAGTACTAAAAATTTTCCCAAACCCCCAAAACTGCTGAGGGCCATAAAATCCTTTGTGGGTTTTAGCGGGTTCTTTATAGATCTTCATTGCCTTTTTTCTTCCAAAGCGGGCCCCCTTTTAAAACTGAGTTGTTTTAAGAAAGATGCTCCTCCGTCGGGCCCTTTTCGTCAAGAAAAAAAGCTTTCCAAACTCAAAAAGAAAACCTAACATCTTCCCCAATTCTAAAATTTTCCCAGTTTTTCCCCTAAGCCCTTCTATCCAAAACTGATGCTAGTTCTTTTGGGAAATGGGTCCCGGGAACACTCAAAAAACTGAGGGCAAGTAAACCAGTTGCATTTGCTGGGCAAAGTCCTTCCCGAAGGCTGAACGTAATTATACAGTAACTGAGAAAAGAAGCTTTGCAATAGAATGGCCCCTTTAAAAAGGCACTTCCGAGACATTTTTTTATCAGTACTCTTTTAAATTCTTAAACAGACCATTTTTTCCCCAGAACCTTTATTTCCAGAACAAACAACCTACGGGAAGGGTTGGGCCAGATGGCCCTTTGATTTTTCCAAAGATTTTCAATCCCCCCTTTTGAATGCTTACCTGGCAAGTCAAAGTAGTTGCAAAATGCCTTTTTCGCAACATTTTAGTATAGAAACCCTACAGACCCTCCATTTACTGCCGAAAAATGTAAAAAATGCTCAACGGCAACCCCAAAGGGGCCCTGGTGTGATTCAAATTCCTGCTCCGGGAAACCCTTTTTTTTGACGTGAAGCCACCAGCCCCCATCATTGCTTTGCCCCATGAACCAAAAAATCATTTTTATCGAGCGGGCCGAGTTGGGTACTCCAGCAGAAGAGAAATACCTTTTATAATTCCCCCATTCACTATGGGATGTACCCTTAAACAGCTATTTTCACAAAGAAACCTGGTGTTGCTCACCCTGGTATGGTCTTCGGGGTAAAACAAGCCAGATTGAAAAACTTTTGGCCTCTTTAGGGCAACTGAAATTTCTAGAAATTTAAGAATGTATGTCTGCATGCAACAAAAAGGGAAATGCAAACGGCCCCTAATCCCAACCGGGGGGTTTTTCCCCAACATTTCAAACAGGGGGAAAGGGAGTTGCACTAGATTTTTTTAACAATTTCCAATTTTTCCCCCCAAAGGGCAACAAACATCTGTGTTTATGGTAAAAATTTTTATAGTTTTGGGTATTTTTCCTTTTGAAATTTAAGACTGCAAAGGCAGTAGCTAAAGGGGTATAAAGAACACTTTAATCTGCGGGCATACCACCACTAAGCCCTTGGGTAACAAAATAATGGGGGTGAATTCGGGGAAAAAATAGATTCTTAAAAATTTTGTTTTACCTTGTACAAGATCTCTAAATCCCCATTTTTTTCCTAAACACCCGGGCAGAAAGGGGTTTAGCGGAACGAACCAATAAGAAAGTATTTTGATGTCTTGAGAGCCACTATCAACCCCAAAAAGGAAATTTGGGGAAAAAGTTTTTACCTGATATGCAGTGTGCTAAAAAATTTCTGCTTAAAATTTTTTCCTATGGGTGCCACTCCACATTAGAAATTGTATGGTGTAGAATCTGTAGTTTAAACTTTTTCCCTTTTATGATTTTGCTATTTTTCTAATCCGAAACCAAATTACAACCCTGATAAATTTCATACCAACTCGTCCCAGTTTAGCTCAAAGGTTTTTTAAAAAAAACCGTGAAACACTTCAAAAATAAACAGCAAATTTACAAGAGCCCCTAAAAACCGAGCAAAGCCGCCCAAAATCAGAGTGGGTTCGAGAGTTATGCTGCCCTAATTTTTAAAAAAAACGCCCTGCAATGCCTAAGCTTAAACAAAAGTTTGTTGGTCCTTATCGAGAAAGTTGAACATATCACTGACAATAATAAAAAGGTTAAAAAATTTAAAGTACGGGTCAGTATAAAGAACGCTTAAACAAATGAATTTATATGTGTTTAAAAATGATTTTCCCCAACCCCAACAAATGGCAGACTCTGACAATCCCCGATCCTTTTACTCTTTTACCCCCTGATACCCCAGTCAAAAAACATCAACCTGAATGTCGTTATTCCCTACGAACACGACAGGTTTGAGAAATCCTCAAGTATCTTTTGTAACTCCCAAATTTCCAGTTTTGCCTCAAATACAGCATGATTAGCCAGTAAACAGATTTTGATCCCCCCAAGATGACGCCCTTTCTTCAAAATGTCAATCTCCCCTAGCAATTTGGGAGTTAAATGAAAAAAACCTGTATAGATGAAAATTACAGTATCAATTTAATCAATTTTCAAAAAAAAAATTTTTTTGTTTCACTTCATTTCCAAACCCTAAATTTTTAAAACACCCCTGGGTTTTTGAGTCCCAACGAATCTGCCTTTCTTTTAAAAACACTTCTTTCTTTGAAATATATTTTTTTCCCAAATCCGTAATCACAAAAACCCGATCGATCGAAAAAATTTTTTTTTTTTTACACTTTTATTGTGTAACCCAAAAGGGTTGAGTCCATTCGGGGTTTTGGGGCTATACTATCTGGATTTTTATCTGGAAAAGGATTTCCCGGGGGGTCAAGGGGCCCCCGGGGCCCGGGCCCGTGACCAGGCCTCCCTAGGTCATGCCCCCAGGATGCACCCACACCAGTCGACTAACCCCCAGGTACCCTTTTTATTTATGGGGAACCTAGACAACGGGTGAAAGAAACACCCCAATGTTTCAACTCTGGCGGGGAATCGAACCCAGACCCTCGCCGTTTTAAGCAAGCGTTAACCGCCGGGCCCAAACCAGAGCCCCTATACCTTAAAATGCATTACAGTTTTCTTTACAGAAATTTTCCCATTTATTCAATTACGTAATTTTCCCATTCCAAAAATTCTATTTATGTAGGGGGGTTTTTTTTAAATAATGCTCAATTTTTGATACTTTGACATTGAAATAGAACAGCCCAAGCCGTACACCTCCATCCCCTATTTTTGTATTACTGTTTTCCCCGGGGCACATACGTTACGTCGCCGAGCTCTCAGTAGTAGGACAAGTTCCTAGAAACCCCATTAAACCAGAAACCCCTTTACCAATAAAATGACTCACTAACCAAACCGTCTTGTGTGAATAACTGATTTTTTTATTCATTTTGGGCTGCTGACCATAGCAGGGATTTCAAACCCCGCCACCCTGAAAGGCACGGTGATTTCGGGTCTAAGATAGGGAGCAGAGAGAGCAGGGGGCTTTTTGGCGCTTCCCATACTTCCCGTTTATTTTATATGTCTACCAGCCTACATGAGTATTTTTACCCAAAAACACGAAAACGAACCTACATGACACAAAAGGGTAGGTCCTAAATTTGGGTTCTAAAACGGAAATTGTGCTGCTGTTGAGTTCTAAAGGGAGTGAAAATACATTTTAAATTCTAAAACGGGTGTCCCTATAGCGGGGTTCTAAAAGGGTAGTGCCTAAGTTTGGATCAAAAACGGTATGTCCTACAGAGGGATTCTAAAAAGATAGTGTTCTACAGTGGGGTTCTAAAACGGTATGAAATACATTTGGGTTTCTAAAACGGTATTTGCCCAAAAAGTTTTTTTCTACAACAGTATTTTTTTACATTTTGGGTTCTACAAGGGTTTTTTTTTTTCCTACAGTTGGTTTAAAAAACAGTAATTTTCATAAAATTGGGATTATTAAAAGCAGATTAAAAAACGGTAGTGCCCCTTACATTTTGTGTTCTAAAAAGGGTTAGTGCTTACCTTTGGTTAAAAAAAACCCCAACCGGTAGTGTCCTACAGATAGTTTTAAAATGATATGTCCACATTTGGGGTTCACAATGCTAGTGCCTACAAAAGGGTTTCTAAAATGAAAAGTGTCCTACAGTTCAGTTCAAAAACGGTATATCTTACATTTTGGGTTCTACAACGGAAAGTGTCCTCCGTTGGGTTTTCAAAAAAGGGTTAGTGTCCTCAGTTGATTCAAACAACGTGGGGTTTTTTAAACATTTGGGGTTTCTAAAAACGGTATTGCCCCTTACATTTTTTTCCCTAAAAAACGGTAGCGTCCTACAGAGGGTTTTTCTAAAAGGGAAAATGTCCACAGTTGATTTTCACAAGGGTATGTTTTACATTTGGGGTTCTAAAACGGTAGTGTCCTAGAAAAGGGTTTCCAAAAACGGTTGTGTCCTACAGTTGGGTTATAAAAGGGTTAGGGCCCTTTTTAGGGGGGGTTTTCTAAAACGGTAGACCCCAACATTTTGTATTCAAAACCCAATATGCCTTGATTGTTTTTATAAAAGGGAAAGTGTCCTACAGATGGGTTCAAAAACGGTAGTCTTCAAACATTTTTTGGGTTCTAAAAGGGAAAAGTGACCTACACTTGGGTTTTACAAGGGTGGGTTTTCCTACATTTTTTGGTTTTCACAAGGGTAGGGGACCGACAATTGGGTTCTCCCAAAAGCAGTTTTCCCTAAAATTTTTGGTTCTCCCAAGGGAAGGGGTTTCAACATTTTGGGATCTACAATGGTAGTGAATTTACTTTGGGGTTTTAAAAAAATTTAATAGTGTCCTCCCTTTGGTTTTTACATCGGTAGTGTCTTTAGATTGATTTTTAAAACAAAATGTGCCACTTTTGTTTTCAAAATCATTTTTTTTCCAATATTGGGGTTTCTAAAAAATTTATGACCTAAAATTTGGGGTTCTAAAACAATATTCCAAACAAAATTTTTTTTCTATTACTTTAATGTCCTAAAAAATGGGTTCTTAAAAGGTGCGGGTTAAATACCGGGGTTTATAAAACGGGTAGTGCCCTTTCCCTTTTGGGTTCTAAAGTGGTATTTCCCCTTACATTTGGGATTCTACAACGGTAGTGTCTTACTTTTGGGGTTTTCTACAACGGTAGTGCCCTACAGAGGGGTTTCAAAAAACGGTAGGCCCCTTAAATTTGGCTCTAAATCGGTAGTGTTCTACATTTTGGGTTCAAAACGGGGTGCCTTTTTTAGCTCAAAATGGGTTTATGTTCTACATTTGGGAAATTCCCTAAAACGGTATGTCCTAAAATTTGGGTTCTAAGACATTTTTGCCCAAACAGTTGGTTAAAAACAGTTGTGCCCCTACAGTTGGGTTCTAAAACGGAGTGTTTTACTTTTGGGGGTTCAAAATTTCGGAAGGTCCTTCATTGGGGTTCAAAAAAGAACAATGTCCAACATTTTGGATTCTAAAAATGAATGCCCAAACCAGTTGGGCTCAAAACGAGTGCGTACATTTTCAAAAAGGGAAAAGGGGTTCCGGCCTTTGGGTTTTCCTAAAACCAGTGCCCCTACTTTTGGGGTTTTCTAAGCTTGATGATAGACCCCTATTGCACCTAGAAATTTTAAACCTTGGAATCCCCTTTTTGATCCAAGTGCCTAAGAAGGAGGGTTTTTTTTGGCGCCCAGTAAATTAAACTTTCAGAATTAAATGCAAAAAACTATTCCAATCGCACCCCACTCCCTGAAAGGGTATTTTTTAAACGTAATATCGGGGGAAAACAAAGTTTTTTAAACCCCTGGACTTTTAAAAAAATTTTTGGGCAAGTCTCCCCTTCACGAGGACACCCAAAGAGCTAACTGCTTTCTCCACTCCTACATGTCATTATCACTTCCTCCTTTTGGCTTTGGTTTAAACGATCCTCCCCTATCCGTTCTAAAGGCTCATGACTAATATTTTTAAGGCCCTCAAGGTAATGTACTTATTGATTTAGTTTAAAATAATCACCCATGTTTTAAAGACTGGATGAAACCCTTGAAAAGACTTGATGTAGTATTTTGGTAAGCTAAGAACCCTTTTAAAGATCAAACGTCTAAATGTAAATTTTTTTTCCAAAAATCGGGAAATTAAGTTTTTTGGGTCAGGGTATTTCACCCTAGAGGGGTTACTACTGACCAAAGAAAAGTAACGCAGTACTAAATTTTCCAACTCCCAAAACGCTAAATGAAATAAGACCAGGGGGGCGGGGGCGGGGTTTTATAGATTTTTCCATTGCCAATTTTCCTTCCAAGCTGCCCCCTTTAACTGAGTTGCTTAAGAAAGATGCCCCCCTTCGCCCGGGAACCTTTTGGGTCAAGAAAAGCATTCCAAACTCTAAAAAAAAAAGCTAACATCTGCCCCAAATTTCCCAAAAATTTTCCAAATTTTTTTTCTAAGCCCTTCTATCCGCCCAACAGATCCTAGTTCTATTGGCATAGTGCCGAAACTAGCTCAAAGACTGATGGCAAGTAAAAACGCAGTTGCATTTGCTAGGCGACCTTTACGAAGGCTGAACGAATTAAACAAGTAACGAGAAAAGAAGCTTTACAAAAAAATGGTCTTTAAGCATTTTCCGAACATTATTATCATACCTGTTCATTTCCTTGACAACCATTTTTCCACTGATCCCTTTTTTCCCAAAACAAACAACCTACGGAAGGGTTAGCCAGATGGACTTAAATTTTCCAAGAGTTAAAATTCCCACCTTTGAATGCTTACCTGCAATCAAATGTAGTTGCAGATCCCTTATGGGCAACATTTTTAGAAAAAGTAACTACAAAACCCTCCATTTACTGCCGAAATGTAAAAATGCTCAACGGGGCAGACCCCGGGTGGTCGGGGTGGATTCTTTTCCCCTGCTCCGGGAAGTCAAAATTTTTGACTGTAAACCCACCAGAAACCCTCATGACTTTGTCATAACCAAGAATCATTGTATCGAGCACCCGGGATTTGGGTACCTCCTAGCAGAAGATTTATCCAAAGTTAGAAATTCCCAAACAGTAACTAGTGGATGTACCCTTTAACAGCTATTTTTTTTTTTTTTTCACGATGTCCCTGGTTTTTCTCACCCCGGGAAATGGACCCGTTCAGTAAAACAACCCAGTTTAAAAAATACTTTTTGGGCCTCGTAGGGCAACTGATATTTCTGAGTAGGGTTTAAGAAATTTAGTGTCTGCATGCAAAAATAAAGGTTTTGCTAATGGCCTAATCCAATCCAAGTGTATCCAACACTGAAAAACGGGGGAAAGATTTTCCCACAAGATTTTAACAAATTTTTCCAATGTTCCCCCCAAAGGGGCAAAAAAAACATCTGTGGTTATGGTAGACCATTTCACTAGTTTTTGGGTATTTATTTCCCAAATTGCAGATAAGACTGCAAGCAGTACAAAAGGGGTAAAAAGAACACATTTATCTGCAGGAAATACCCCCACTAAGCCCCTTAGAAACAGATAATGGGGGTGAATTCTTTAATGAAAATTCTTGAAAATTTGTTCCCTTGTACAAGATCCAAAATCCACCATTGTTCCTCATCATCCTGCCAGAAATGGGTTACCCGGAACAAAACCAATAAGAAAGTACTTGATGCCCTTTAGAGCCCTATCAATCCCAACTTTGAAATTTGGGAATAAGTTAACCGAAAAGGGCAGTTGCTAAAAATTTTTCTGTTTTACAATTTTTTCTATAGGTGACACTCCACTTAAATGCATTGAAAGGGTGAGAAATCTGTGATAAACGTTTGCCTTATTTTTTTGCTAAAATTAAACCCCGAAACCAAATTCCCAAACCCTAAAGTTTTCTAGCACCCGTACCACTTAGCTCAAAGTTTTTTTTTACAAGAATCCGTGAAACACTTCATAAACCAACAGCAAATTTTACAAGGGGCCGCTAAAAAACTCGAGCAAACCCGTCCAAAATCAGAGTGGGTTCGAGAGTTATGCTGACAAACTTTAATAAAACGCCCTGAAAGGGCCTAAGCTTAAAACAAAAGTTTTTTGGGCCTTATCGATATTGAACAAATCACTGAAAAATAAGTAAAAGGGTTAAGAAATTAGTACGGTCAGTAAAAAAGAAATCGCTTTTAAAAACTTTATGAAGTTAGAAATGTATGAAAATAAATTTTCCCAAACCCAGAAAAATTGGACAGACTCTGACAAATCCCCTGACCCCTTAACCCCTCTCCCCTCTGATACCCCAGTCAGACAAATAAACCGAATGTCGTTTACCCCAAAACGTTACCACGACAGGAAATTGAAAATCCTCAAGTATCATTTTTTAATCCCAATTCAAAATTTTTGCCTCAAATACAGCTTTTTGGAGTTAGCCAGTCAACAGATTTTGACCTTTCCCAAGATGACCCCCATTTTTTCATATGTCAATCCCCCACCCTAGCAGATTTGGGTTAAATGTAAATAACCTGTATAGATGAAAAATTTAAACAGAAACAACAAAACCCCAAATTCAAGAAAAAAATTTTTTGGTTCACGTTTCCCCTTGAATTTTGGGGGGAAATTTTAAACAGCCTAATTTGAGTGGCAACCGGGGGAATCTGCCTTTCGGGTTAAAACACTTCTTTCTTTTTATATTTTTTCCTCAGAATCCTAGATCCCCATGAATACGGGATCGATCGATCAAATTTTTTTTTATCACTTTTATTGTGAAACCCCCAAGTTGAGTCTCATTCGATGAGTTGTGTTTTTTACAATCGGATTTTAATCGGGAAAGATTTCCCCGGGGTCAACGCCCCCGGGCCCCGGTCTTACCGGGCCCTCTCTAGGTCAGTGTCCCAGGAGGCGACCCAAACCCCAGCCCGACAAAACCACCCAGTACCCTTTTTTACTGATGGGGAACATAACAACAGGTGGAAAGAAAACCCGGGGGCACTCGGGCTGGGAATCAAAACCCAAGACCCTCGCCGTGGGGAAAGGGCGAGAGCGTTAACCACCAGGCCACCAAAAGGCCACTATACCTTCAATGCTTTACAGTTTCATTTACATAAGTTTTATTATATCAATTACGTTTAAATTTCCATTTCCCAAAATTCTTTCTTATGGGATTTATAAAAAGGGTCAAGGGGGGGTTCTTTATTGGGGGGGGGATAGAAACAGCCCAAAACCGTCACCTGGGCCATCTTAAATTTGTTTTTAACTGTATGTCGGGAAAGACATACCCTTAAAACGTTTGCCGAGCTCTCATTTTAAAGGGCAAGTTCCTAGTAACCATTACCATAACCATGTACCAGTAGATGAAATCAATACAACCGTCTGTGGGGAATCACTGGGCTTTTATTCATGTTCTGCTGACCATAGCAGATTTTAAAACCGCTCAACCCCGTAGGCACTGGTGGTCCCTCTAAGATAGGGAGCAGAGGAGGCAGGTCGCTGGTTGGGGCTTCCCAAACTTCCCGTTATATATTATAAATTTCTACCCCCCTACAAAGAGTATTTTTTTCCCAATAAAACGTAATCGAACCCACAAGCCCCAAAAAAGGGAGTGTCCCCAAAGTTGGGTTCTAAAACTAGGTCTGGGGGGGAGGGGGGAAACGGGAGTGTAATACAGTTGGATTCTAAAACTAATGTTTCCTTTTAGCTGGGGTTTTAAAAGGGGAGTGTCCACAGATGGGGTCTAAAAAGGGAGGTCCCCACAATGGATTCTACAACGATAGTGGTTTTTACAGTCGGGTTCTAAAAAAGGTTTTTGAAAAACAGTTTTTTTCTACAAAGGGAGTGTCAAAAAAATTTTTTCCCACAACAGTAGTTTTTTTCAGTTGGGTTCTACAATGGTAGTTTCCTACAGTTGGTTTTCTAAAAAAGTAATGGCATACCCCAAATTTATTATTTTAAAAACAGAGTTTTAAAACGGGAGTGTCCTACAGTTTTTTTTTCTACAAAGGTAAATGTCCCTTTCCGTTGGGTTCTACAACGGGAAGTGTCCTACAGATAGGTTCTAAAATATAGTGTCCCCACATTTTTGGGTTTTACAATGCTAGTGGCCTACAGATGGGGTTTTAAAATGGGTAGTTTCCTACAGTTCATTTTTTAAAAACGGTATTAAAATTTTCAGTTTGGGGTTTTACAAAGGTAGTGTCCTACAGAGGGGTTTTAAATGGTAAAGGGCCCCACAGTTGAGTTCTAAACAAAAGGTAGGGTCCCTTTCGTTGGGTTCCCACAACGGTAGTGGGCTTACAGTTGGGTTCTACAACGGTAAACGTCCACAGATGGGTTCTAAAAAAGGGAATGTCCCCCCACAGTTTAGTTTACAACGGTAGTGTCTTACCGTTGGGGTTTTAAAAACGGTAGTGCCCCAGAGATGGGTTTTTAAAACGGTAGGTCCAAAAAGTTTTTGGGGTTTAAAAATCGGGAGTGGGTTTTACAGTTTTGGGGTGTAAAACATTGGGGTCCTACATTGGGAAATTCCCAAAAAGGGAGTGTCCCACAGTTTTGGGGTTTTAAAAATTTGGTCCACATTGGGGTTTTTAAACGGTAGTGTCCTACATTTTTTTTTGTTTTTTAAAAAAGGGATGTCCTACACTTGGTTCAAAAAGGATGTTAAGTTGGGGGTTTTAAAAAAAGGTAGTGTCCTAAGTTGGGGTTTTAAACCGTAGTTCCCTACGGCCCGGGGTTCCCAAAACAGAAGTGTCCTACAGTTGGTTTTTAAAAAGTAAACCACAATTGGGGTTTTTTAAAAGGTGCTGTTAATACCAAGGGTTTTAAAACTGTAAAAAAAAAATTGTTTCCCCTTTACTTTAGTTCTAAAGCGGTATTTTCCCCCACAAATTGGGGTTTTTAAAAGGTAAATTCCTACAGTTTCCCTTCTAAAACGGTAGTGTCCCCCACACCCTTTGGGTTTTTAAACAAATAGTGTCCTACAGTTTTGGTTTTAAAACCCGGGAATGTCCAAAAGTTGGGTTCTTTAAAAATTAGGTCCTACCGGGTGGGGTTCCCAAAACAGAAGTGTCCTAAAATTGGGCTCTAAAACAATAGCTTTTCTACAAATTTTGTTTTTCAGCGGTAGTGGGCCTACAGTTGGGTTCTGTAACGGAAGGGTTCTAAAAGGGGTTTTAAAACGGGAGTGTCCTACAGTTGGGTTCCCACTAATGATGTTCCCACAGTTTTTTTTACAACGGGATGTTTTAATATTTCGTTGTACAACGTAGTGAACTATTTTTGGGTTTTAAAAGAAATAGTTCCCCAAAAGTTGGGTTCTAAAAACGGGGGGTTGACCTACAGTTGGATTTTTAAAACGGGAGGGCCCACACGGGTTCAGCAGAGTATGTCCTAAAAGTCGTTTAAACCAACCCATTCACTTCCAAAAAATACGTGGGGAATAAATACTTCCTAACATCACTTTTCTCATCTGAGTCTCCACTTTCCCAAATTTTGACCCCCCGTTTCTGTTTCCCCCTCTGGGAAAATCCTGTCACTCTTTTAGAGTGCTACAATTGGGTTCTAAAACAGTAGTTTCCTAGAGTTGGGGGTTTAAAAAGATAGTGTCCTACAGAATGTTTCAAAACCCGGGAGTGTCCCCACATTGTGTTTTTAAAAAAGGTTTGTTTTCCTACAGGTGAGTTCAAAGCGGCATTTTTTTACAGTTGGGGTTTTAAAACGGACTGTCCCCACATTTTGGGGGCTAAAACAATAATCAAACTGATGGGAAATCCAAAAAATTGTGGGTTTCAGGGGGCGACACAGCTCCTGGGCACACCTCATCAAAAGACCGCTTCTGGGTCTCCCCCCTCCCTGTTCCTTGAAAAGTTATCCCTACCCAGGGTTTTTAAAAATATGCATGGCTCCAGCCCCCCACTACGTAGTTTACCAGACTATTTTTCCCCTTCCTTTTCAACTGTGTGGCGAATAAATACTTCCTAACATCCGTTTGACTAATGTGGTCTTTCCCTCATCCAATTGTGACCCCTTTTTTCTGTGTCCCCGTTTTTTGGAACATCCTGGGCCCCCCCAGCAGTGTCTACAAATTTGGGGTTTTAAAAAAGTTTTTGTCCAAAATTTGGGTTTTTTAAAAAGGGGTTTTGTACTAAAACTTGGGTTTAAAAACGGGAGTGTCTCACAGTTGGGTTTTAAAAAGGGAATGTTTCCCAAAAGTTTGGGTTTTTAAAACGGGGGTGCCTTGAGTTGGGATCTTTTAAGAGTAGTGTCCTACAGTTTTGGGTTTTAAAACGGGAGTGTCCACAGTTGGGGTCTAAAAAATAGTTTTCCTACAAAAATTTATTCTAAAAAGGGAGTGGGATACTTTTGGGGTTTTTAAAAAAATGCTCCACCTTTTCTATACCCCTTTGGGGGGGGGGGAGGGGTCGAAACTCACTCCTGGGCCCCCCATCTTCACTTAACGCTACCTAGTCCTCCCTCTCCCTGCCCAGGAGGTTTAACAATCCAAGTCTTTAAAAATAATTATGGGTTTCCCGCCTCCACTACATCGGGTGCCAGACTATTCCACTTCCTAACAACTTGGGAGCTGAAGATATACTTTTCCCCAAAATACCTTTGACTCCTCCCTTTTCTTCAGCTTCCCTTTCCTTGGGTTTTCCTTTTCTCTGTTCCATCCCCCAAATATCCCCCGTCTCTCTAAGTACTGTGGGTACAGTTTTGGGGTTTTAAAAAAGATAGTGTCGTTTAAAATTCGGTTCTAAAAACGGGATTGGGCCTACAGCGGTTCTAAAACCCCCCCGCGTCCTAAAATTTGGGTTTCTAAAACGGGTATTTTTCTACTTAAAGGGTTTAAAACGGTCGTGCCCCAACAGTTGGGTACTAAAACAGAGTGTCGCAAATTTGGTTCCCCCAAAACTGCATGTCCTGACGTTTTTGGGTTTTAAAAAAGGGAGTGACCTACAGTTAGGTTCTAAAAACGGTTTGTGTCCTAAAATTTGGGGTTTTGAAAAGTTTTTTGTTCTAAATTTTAGTTTTTAAAAATATGTCCCCAAATTGAGTTTTCAAACATTAGTGTGCCAGCTGTTTTGGGTTTTAAAAAGGTAGTTTTTCCCACAATTGGGGGTTTTTAAAAAAGGAAATGCCTACATTGGATTCAAAATCAGTATATCCTACAGTTTTGGGTTTTTTAAAACAGTTTGTGTACAAAAATTGGGGTTTTTTAAAAAGTTGCGTCCTTTCGCAGGGTTTTAAATCGGGATTTTGCAAAAATTGGATTTTCACCGGGATATCCACAGTTGGGTTAAAAAGGGTAGTGTCCCACAGCTTGGGGTTTTTAAAATGATATTGTTCTACAGTTGGGTTTTAAAAAAGTAGTTTTCAACAGTGGGGCCCCCTAAAAGAAAAAGAGTTCTAAAAAGGGTTTTGGTTTTTCCCAAAAACCCTGGTTCCTACAGAAGGTTCGAAAAGAGGGAGTGACCTTTCATTCCGTTCTTAAAAAATACGTCCTTTTCGTTTTGGGGCCCAAAAAGGTAGTATCCTACAGTTGGGGTTTTAAAAAATATGTTTCCAGAGTTTTTTTTCAAAACCGCCCTGGGCCCAAATTGGGGTTTTAAAAAGGGAGTTCCTAATTTTTTCGATCTAAAACAGTAGGGTTTTTCCCAGAGTTGGGGTTTAAAGCGGGAGTTTTCCCTTTTCAGATTTTTCAAAAACGGTATGTTCATAGTTTGTTTCTAAAAAGGTATTTTTTCTACAGATGCGTTCTAAAAACGGTAGTGTCCTACAGTTGTGTTCTAAAGCGGTTTGTGTTTCCCCAAAAAGGTGAGTTCCCAAAAACGGCATTGTTCTACCGTTGGGGTTTTTTAAAACGGGACTGTCCTACAGTTTTGGGGTTTTAAAACAATAATAAACAATTTTAACCCCAACTAATTGTTTTGGGGGCAGGGGGGCGACCAGCTCCCGGACACACCTTCCCTCACAACCCCTTAGGGTCTCCCCCCTCCTGTTCCTTGAACGTTTTCATACTTAGTCTTTAAAAATATTCATGGTTCCCGCCTCCACAAAGTCGTTTACCCGACTATTTCCCTTCCTAAAAACTACGTGGCGGAATAAAAACTTCCTAAATCACTTTGACTCATGTGGGGTCCCCCAAACTTCCAATTTTTGACCCCTTGTTTTTTGTGTCCCCCTCTCGGAACATCCCCGTCACTCTTGTAGAGTGCTACAATTGGGTTTTTAAAACGGTTTTTGTCCCCCACCGTTGGGTTTTAAAATGGTTTTTGTGCTACAACCCCCTTGGGGGCCCAAAACGGTAGTGTTTCCCAAAAATTTCTTTCCATAATGGAAGTGTCCTAAAAGTTGGTTTTTAAAATTTAGTTTTTAAAAATGCGTTCAAAAACGTAGTGTCCTACAATTGGGTTCCATAACGGTTTTTGCAAGAAATTTTGGGTTTTAGATCGGGAGTGTCCTACGTAGGGGTTTTAAAACTTTTGGGGTTAAACAGTTGTGTTCAAAAAAAAGGAAGTTCCCCACGGGTTGGGTTTCTAAAAACGGAGTAACCATCAGTTGGGGGGCTAAAACGGAAAATTTGGGTACAGTTGAGGGTTTTAAAAAAATAGGGCCCCCACAGTTTGGGTTTTAAAAACGACAGTGTACTAAAAAATTGGGTTCTAAAGCGGTATTTTACACAGTTTCGTTTTTAAAAGGGTAGTTTCCAGAGTTGGGTTCTAAAAACAGTAGTGCCCACAGTCGGGGTTTTAAAACAGTTTGTATCCCAAAAATAGTTCTAAAACGGTAGAGTCCTAACCTGGGATTTAAAACAATGCCACCTATTTTGTACAAAACCAAATTGGGGGGGGGGCAGGGGGGACTCAGCTCCTGGGCCCCCCACTCACTGACCTCTACCGGGTCCCCCCCCTCCCCGCCCCATGAGGTTAACAAAACCAATTCTATAAAAAAAATTATGGTTCCTTTCCCCCCAATAAAATCGTAAAGCCCAAACTATTACACTTCCTAACAACGTGTAAATGAAGAAAAAACTTCCCCAACATAAACTTTTAAATCAATTTGCTTCATATTCCCAAATTTTGACCCCTTTTTTCTGTGTCCCTTTTCCGGGAAAAATCCTGTTTTCTCTCATACTGTGCTACAGTTTTAGTTCTAAAATTTTACTGTGCTACAGTTGGTTTTTAAAAAAAGGGGTTTTTTCCTCAGTTGGGTTTTAAAAAAGGTACGTCACATTTCCCGGGTTTTAAAACGGTTAAAAGGTTTCTAAAAGAAAACGTTTTAAGCACGGGAGTGGGCCTTCCCTTTTGTTCTAAAACGAAGTGTTCTAACCCTTGGGTTTTTAAACGGTAGTGTCGTGCGATTTGGTTTTTAAAACGTACTTTTCCTTTTAGTTGAGTTTCCTTTAAAATGCAGAAGGGGTCCTAAAAGTTGGGTTCAAAACGGGAGTTTATGCAGTTTGGTTCTAAAACCCTTTGGGGTCCTACAGTTGGGGTTTTAAAACGGGAAATGTCCCAAAGGGTTTGGGGTCTACAACTTTAAATGTCTAAAAGTTTTGGGTTTTTACAACAGAGAGACTACAGTTGGGTTCTACAACGGTATGTTCTAACAGTTTTGGTTCAAAAACGGGAAATGGGCCCAAAAAGTTGGGCCCCCTTAAAAAAATACGTTCTACCGCTGGGTTTTTAATGGGGTTGGGTTTTAAAGGTTTTGGTTTTAAAACCCCTAAATGTCCAACTTTGGGGGGTTTTAAAAAACCCTATGGCCCCAACTTTGGGGTTTTAAAACAGTAGTGTTTTATAAATTGGTTTTAAAAACGCAGTGTCGTAAAATTGGGTTATAAACGATACTTTTCCCATTGTTGCTTCTAAAACGGGGACTGTCCTAATTTGGGTTTTAAAAAGGTAGTCCTACAGTTGGGTTCTAAAAAGGTTGTGTCCTACAGTTGGGGTTCTAAAGGGGGGGGGGGGAAGGGGGGGGGGGGGGGGGGGGGGGGGGGGGGGGGGGGGGGGGGGGGAAATGTTCAATTGGGGGTTTTACAACCCGGGAGGGGTCCCTTGTTTTCTAAAAAAGGTAAATGTCCCACAATTTTGGGGGAAACGGGAGGTCCTAAAATGGGCTCTAACGGGAGTGTTTCCACAGTTTTTTTAAACTTTGTGTCCTACAAATGGGCTCAAACGGTTTTTTGTTACATTTGGGTTTTAAAAGGGGCTTCCCGATTGGGTTCTAAAAAAGTTTTGCCTTCATTTGGGGCTAAAAAGGGAGGTTTCCCGAGTTTGGTTTTTTAAAAGGGAGTGTCCTTTTTTTGGGTTTTTAAAAAGTAGTTCCCCCGTTTTGGGTTTTTAAAAGGAAGTTTCCAAAGTTAGGTTTCTAAAAAAATAGTGTCCCACCGTTTGGTTTCAAAAAACGGGAGTTTCCCCCCAAGGGTTTTAAAACAGTAGGGAAAAACAATTTGGTTTTAAAAAAGGTTTTGTCCCACAAGGGGGTTTTAAAACGGGAGTGCCTACATTGGATTAAACAATTTTGTCCTTAGTTGGGTTCTAAAGGGGTTGTGTCCCACATTTGGGGTTCTAAAACGGTAGTGTCCTTTCATTGGTTTTTTAAAAAGGTGGTGTCCTAAAATTGAATTCAAAAATGGTGTGTCCTGCATTTGGTATAAAACGTAGGTGCAGAGTTAGTCTAAAACGGTAGTGTTATACTTGGGTTTCAAATCATTTGTGTTTACACTTAGGTTCAAAAACGGTATTGTTCTAAAGTTGGATTCCGAAGGGTAGGTTCCACATTTGGGGTTCTAAAAGAGTAGAGTCTACATTGGGGGTTCAAAACGGGGGTTTTAACAGATGAGTTCTGAAACAGTGTTTTAGAGTTGGGTTTTTATGAGGTTGCGCCTACATTGGGCCTAAGATGTAGTGTCCTAATTGCGATCAAAAACAGTAGTGTCATACACTTGGGTTCTAAAGCTGTAGTGCCCCTATGATGGCTTCAAAATCGATAGTGTTTTACAGTGGGTTCGAAAACGGTATTTCCCTACATTTGGGTTTCTAAAGAGGTATGTCCAACATTGGGTTCAAACAGTAGTGTCTTAAATTTGGGTTTCTAAAAAAATAATATTTTTTTATTCACCTAATTGTGGGTGGAAGGGTCGAGACTCAGTTGGCCCCGCCTCTTAAAAGAGCTTCGGGACCCCCTCCCCCTGTTCCATGAGCGTTATAACCTGTTTTAAAAATTATGAAATTTTCCCCTGCCCCCACTATGTCGTTTACCATTCCCAAAATCTGGTGGCTGAAGAAATACCCCGAAACCCCTTTCGATCTCTGTATTTTCATTTTCCGTTGTGCCCACGTTTTTTGTGCCCCATTTTGGGAAAACATTTCTTTTTCTCAGCAGTTGCTACTTTGGGGTGTAAGAAGGTGGCCCTAATTTGGGGTTTAAAATTGTAGTGGCTGATTTGGTTTTTAAATGCGGTTGTTACAGTTGGGTTTTTAAAAGGGGTTGTGGGGAAAAGGGTTCTAAAACGGTAGTGTCTATCAGATGGGTTTTAAAAAGGGAGGCCCTTCTGGGTTATAAATGGTAGTGCCCCTACATTTGGGATTCTAAAATGTAGTGCCCCTACAGGCGAGTTCTGAAACAGTTGTGTCCTACATTTTGGGTTTAATACGGTGTGTCCTCATTTGGGGGTTTTAAACGGTAGTGCCCAACATTTGGGGGTTCTAAAAAAAAAACCACCTAATTGTACTTCGTATTGTGGTTGCAGGGGTCGAGAATCAGCTCCTGGCCCGCTTTTCCTGACCGCTACGGGGTCCTCTCTCCCCCCTTTTGCATAAACTTTATCACCCCTCGAGAACTATGTTAGTTCCTGCCCCCTCTACTTTTATACAAGGCTTTTCCCACTTCCAAAAAACTGTTTTGGCTGAAAAAATATTTCCAAACATCCTTTGGCTCATCTTAATTTTAGCTTTCCAACTGTGCCCCCTTTTGTTTTGTTTCCATTCTGGAATACCTGTCTTCTGTTTTGTGCTGCAGTTGCTTCAAAATCATATTTGGCTAGAGGTGGGTTCCAAAGTGGTTGGCCCAGGGTTGGGGTTTTCTAAAACGGTATGTCAAAAATTTGGGTTCTAAAACGGTAGTTTTCTCATTGGGGTCAAAAGGGAGTGCCCGGGTTTGAGTTCTAAACATTTTGCCCTACATTTTGGGTTTCTAAAACGGTAGTGCCCAACAGTGGGTTCTAAAATGATAGTTCCTACAGTTGGGTTCTAAACGTGGGCGCAGCAGTTGGTTTTAAAAACGGCGCGTTCTTGGGTTAAAAACGTTAGTGTCCTACAATGGTTTTTAAAAAATGGAAGTGTCCTAATTGGGTTCTCAACCGGTATGTCCTACACTTGAGTTCTAAAACGTAGTGTCATACATTTGGGGTTCTATAAAGGAGTGTTCAACATTTGGGGTTTTAAAACGGTATGTCAAATTAGTTCAAAAACAGTAGGCCCTACTTTTTGGGTTTCAAACGGTACGCCCACAATTGGGGCCTCTAAAATGGTACTGCCCAACAGTTGGGTCTAAAACGGAGCGTCCTAATTGGGTTTACAAGGGAAAAGTGTTGTACACTTGGTTTAAAACGGTAAAAACCTTAAATGGGATCTAAAGGGTAGTTTCCTGCTTTGGGGTTCTAAAAAGGTAGTGTCCCAAAGTTGGGATTTGAAAAGTAGCGTTCTTATTTTTCCTCAAAAAGGGTTTTTCATTCCCGGGGTTTTTAAAATAGTTGTCCTACATTTGGGGATCTGAAGCGGTAGTGTTCCACTTGGGTTCAAAACGGTAGTGTCCAAAAGTTGGGTTTCAAAAACAGTTTTCCCTTTTTTTGGGGTTTTTAAAAAGGTAGATTTAAACCGGGGTTTTTTAAAACTGAGTTTCCTACACTGGGTTTACACCGGAAGTGTTTACAGTTGGGTTCTAAAAAAGGGAGTGACCTAATTTGGGGTTCTACAAGGGTAGGGGCCCTACAGTTTGGTTCTACAATTTTTAGTGTTAACGTTGCATTTACGAGTTTTTAAAACTACAGTTTGGTTTTAAAAACGGTTTTGCCCCTACAGTTGAATTCTACAGCGGTAGTGCCCTGATTTGGGTTCTGCAAAGGTAGTGTTTTACAGTTGTGACTAAAACAGAAGTTGTCATTTTTTTCTAAAACGGACTGCCCTTTTCAGCTGGTTCCCTAAAACGTAGTGTTAAAGTTGGGTTTTTTAAAAGGTTGGTCCTACAGTTGATTTTTTAAAAGTGTAGGGTCTTGCATTTGGGGTTTCTAAAACGTAGTGCCCTGAAATTGGGTCCTGAAACAGTTGTGTATTTAAAATTGGGCTTTAAACGGTGCTTCTTACACGCTTTATAAACGGTAGTGTCGTACAGTTGGGTTCTAAGCGGTAGTGTCCTACATTTGGTTCAAAAACGGTAGGCCCCTACAGGTTGGATTACTACGGTAGTGTTCTACAGTTGGGTTTACAACGGTAATGCCCCCGCGGATGTGTTATAAAACGGTAGTGTCCTTCATTTGGGTTTAAAAGCAGTAGTGCCCCTACAGTTTGGGTCTAAAGCGGGGTCCTAGTTGGGTTCTAAAACGGTGGGGTCCACAGTGGGATTAAGGCTTTTGTGCCCTACTTTGGGGTTCAAAAGAGTAGTCTTCTACGTTGGGTTCTACGCTGAGTGTCTAGAGTTGATTTTTAATACAAAATGCCCTACATTTGGGTTTCAAACAGTAATGTGCACATTTTGGGTTCTAAAGCGTAGTTTCCTACAGTTGGGTATAAAACAGTAATATAAAAATTTGGGGTTCTTAAAGGGTGCTGCCCCCACGGCAGGGTTCTAAAAAGTAGTATGACATTTGGGGTTCTACAAAAGTAGTGTCCTACATTTTGGGTTTACAAAGTCTTTCATTTGGGGTTCTATAAGATGCCCCTCTTTGGTTCTACAACCGTATGCGTACAGTTGGATTTACAACGGTAGTGTGTACAGTTGAGTTCTAAAGGGTGTGTTCAATTGGGTTCTCCGGAATTTCCCCACATTTGATTCTACAAGGGTTGCCTACAGTTGCGTTCTACAATGGTAGTGCCCCAAATTTGGGGTTTACAACGGTAGTGTCCACAGTTGGGTTGTGCAACGGTAGTGTCCTACAGTTGGGTTCTGCAACAGTAGTGCCCTACATTTGGGAATAAAAGGTAGTGTCCTACGTTGGGGTTTCTGCAACAGTATGCCCGGGTTGATTTAAACGGTATGTGTACGTTGAGTTCTAAAAGGTTTGTCCGACTTTTGGGTTCCACAACGGAGTGCCCCTACAGTTGTTTAAAAAAGGTAGTGTTACATTTGGGGTTTTTACATCAGTGTGCCTAATTTGGGGTTTCTACAATTGTAGTGTCCTACATTTTGGGTTCTAAAACGGTATGTCCTACAGTTAGGTTCTAAAAGGGTATGTCCTACAGTTGGGTTCTAAAAACATAGTGTTACAATTGGGTTCGGGAAACAGTATGCCTTCATTTGGGGTTTTAAAAAGGGTATGCCACAGTTGGGTTTACAAAGTAGTCCCCAATAGTTGGGTTCTACAAGGTAGTGCCCTACTTTTGAGTTTACAAAAGGATTTCCCCACATTTGGGTTCTGAACAGTAGTGCCCCAAAGTTGGTTTACAGTTGTAGTGTCCTACATTTGGGGGTTCTAAAACGGAGTGCCTACATTTGGGTTCTAAACGGTAGTGTCCTCAGTTGGGTTTAAAAACGGTAGTGCCTGAGTTTGGTTCGCAACAGTAGTGTCCTTTCAGTTGGGTTTTACAAGGGTAGTGTCCACATTTGGGTTCTACAACATAGAGTTATATTTGGGTTTCCCTACAAGGGTAGTGTCCTACAGTTGGTTTTCCCGACGGTATGTCCTAACTTGGTTTTTAAACGGTAATGTTGCAGATGGGTTCTAAAGCGGTAGTGTCCTTCTTGGGTTTAAAAGCAGTATTTTCTACAGTTGGGTTCAAAAGCGGTAGTGCCCTGAGTTGGGTTCAAAAACGGATGCCCTGCATTTGGGGGTTCTAAAACGGTTTTTCCCTACATTTGGTTCTAAAAGATGTCTTTATAGTTGGGTTCTAAGCTGTAGGTCCTCATTGGTTTTAATACATAGGCCCTAAGTTGGGCTCCCCCAAAAAGTAAGGGTTAAGTTCGGCTCTAAAGCGTAGCTTTACATTTGGGGTTTAAAAAAACAGTAGAAAAATAAAAAATTTGGGTTTTTAAACGGTGCTGTCCCAGGGCAGGTTTAAAACAGGTGTAGTACAGTTGGGATTAGATCAAAAATCATCAAATTGCACCACCTAATTGTGGATGAAGGGTCGAGATCAGCCCCCGGGCCCCGCCTCTTCACAGACTGCTTCGGGAACCCCTTCCCTTTTCCCACAGCGTTTAAAAATACCCGTCTTAAAAAATTAATTTTCTGCTCCACTATTCGTTTACCATTCCAAAAATCTGTGGGGGCTGAAGAAATATTCCGAAATTTTTCGACTCATGTGAGTCTTCATTTTCCATTGTGCCCCCCTTGTTTTTGTGCCCCTTTTCCTCTGGAACACCTCATTTTTTTCGCAGTGTCACATTTGGGGTTGTAAGAAGGTGGTGTCCTACAGTTGGGTTCTAAAACGTATGTCCTTCAGTTGAGTTTTAAAAGGGTTGTGTGCTACCTTGGTTCAAAACGGTAGTGCCATCATTGGTTTTAAAAAGGTTTTGCCTCAGTTGGGTTTAAAGTGGTAGTGCCCTCAGTTGTGTTCTAAAACGGTAGTGTCCTTCACTTGGGTTAAAAAAAAGTATGTCGTACATTTGGGGTTTCTAAAACGGTAGGTCCCCATTTGGGTTTAAAAGAGTATGTCCTACATTTGGGGTTAAAAAATAGTGTTAATTGGGTTTTTAAAGGGTAGTGTTACGTTGGGTTCTAAAAGGTAGGTCCTAAACGGATTTTCTAAAACATTGTGTCCTACTTGGGTTCTAAAATGGTATGCCCTACACTTCTTTTTAAACGGAGTGTCCAACGTTGATTTAAAAAGACATAGCGTCCTACATTTGGGGGTTCCCCAAACGTAGTGCCTCAAAGGGCCCGAAAAGGGTACTGTTAACATTTGGGATTAAAACGGTACGCCCCTCATTGGGTTCAAACGGAAGTTTTTGAAGTTGGTTCTAAAACGTAAAACCCTTAAAAGGGGGATCTAAAACGGAGTGCCCTCATTGGGTTCTACAAAGGAGTGCCCTACAGTTGGGATCTAACAGTGGGTTTTCTATATTTCCTCTAAAATGTAGTTTCATTAGCTGGGTTAAAAATAGTAATGTCCTACAGTTGGGTTTGAAGCGGTAGTTTCCACAGTTGTGTTCAAAAATGAAGTGCCGACAGGGGGTTTAAAACAGAAAGTTCCTATTTTTTGGGTTTTTAAAACAGTGCTGTCCCAGGGGGTTTTTTTAAATGTGTTTCCTACATTTGGGTTTCCCCGGAAGTGTTCTACATTTTTGGGTTCTAAAACGGTAGTGATACGTTGGTTTACAACGTGGTCCTACAGTTTGGGTTTCTAAAATGTTAGTGTTCAACAGTTCATTTACGGAGTTTTTAAAATACAGTTTGGTTCAAAAAGGGTTTTGCCCAACAGTTAGTTCTACAGCGGTATTTTTGATTTGGATTTAAAAAGGGTAGTGTTTACATTGTGAAAACAAGAGTTGTACAGCTTTTTTTAAAAAACGGTACTGTCCTTTCAGTGGGTTCTAAAAATAGTGTCCTACAGTTGGGTTTTTTTTCCCCGGTTTTTCCCTACATTGATTTTTAAAAGTGTAGGGTTTTGCATTTGGGTTCTAAAACAGTGTGCCCTGCAATTGGTTCTGAAACAGTTGTGTACTTCAGTTGGGCTTTAAAGGGGTGCTGTCTTACACGCGTTAAAAGGGTAGTGTGTACATTTGGGTTTCTACAGCGGTATGTTACGTTTGGTTCAAAAAAGGGTAGTGCCCTACAGTTTGGTTCTACGACGGTGTGTTTACAGTTGGGTTTTACAACGGTAATGCCTGCAATGTGTTCTAAAAGGGTAGTGCCCCTTAGGTTGGGCTCTAAAGCTTAGGCCTACATTTGGGTCAAAAAGGGGGTATGCTGATTTGGGGTTTTAAAAAGGGTGGCCCTACAGTTGGGTTTTAAAGACGGTTTGTGTCCTTCATTTGGGTTCTAAAAATTGTCTTTACAGTTGGGTTCTACAGTGTAGGCCTGGGTTTTAGTTTTAATAAGTAGTGTCCTAAGTTGGGTTTAAAAACGTAATGTGCTACGTTGGGTTCTAAAGCTGTAGTTCTACAGTTGGGTTATAAAACGTGAGAAAAAAATTGGGTTTTTAAAACGGTGCTGTCCCAGGGCAGGGTTTAAAACGTAGTGTCGTAATTTGGGGTTTCTACAACGTATGTTACATTTGGGTTTACAACATAGGTCCTACATTTGGGTTCTTAACAGAATTCCCGTTTTTTGGTTCTAAACTGAAATGTCCTACAGTTGAGTTCTACAACGGTATGTCCTCAGTTGCGTTTACAATGATAGTGTCCAACATTTTGGGTTCTACAAGTAGTGTTACATTTGGGGGTTCTAAAACGGGTGCCCCAAAATTTTGGGTTCTGAACAGTATGCCACAGATGGGTTTAAACGGTAGGCCCCTACAGAGGGTTTTCTGCAACAGTGTTTCCTACAGTTGATTTAAACGGTAATGCCCTACGTTGAGCTTAAAAAGGGTAGTGTCCTACATTTGGGGGTTCTACAACAGTAGTGTCCTATTTTTTGGGGTTAAAATTTGTGTGCCCTACAGTTGGGTTCTACAAGGGTATGTCCAACGTTGGTTTTTCTAAACTATGTCTACATTTGGGTTTCACGGGGTAGGTTACATTGGGTTCTACAGTTGCCCTTCATTTGGGGGTTTACAACGGTAGTGTCTTTCATTTGGTTTACAACATATGTCCATATTTGGGTTCTTCAATGGTTGCCTACAGTTGGGTTCTACAACTTGTGTCCTAGGTTTTGGGTTTACGCGGTAGTGCTACTTTGGGGTTTTACAAGGGTAAGCCCTGAAAGGGGTTTTCAAAAGTGGTTTGTCCTTCAGTTGGGCTCTAAAGCAGTAGTGTTCTACGTTGGGTTAAAGGGGAAAATGCCCTCAGTTGGGTTTAAAACGGTATGTCCTACGTTGGGTTCAAAAACGGTGGTCAACAGTTGGGTTTCAAAACTGTATGCCATCATTTGGACTCTAAACGTTAGGTCCTTAATGGATTAAAAAAGGAATGCCTACTTTGGGGTTCTAAAAAGGGTAGTGCCCTACAGTTGAGTTCTAAAAAGTAGTGTCATACAGTTGGGTTTAAAAAGGTAGTGCCCAAACATTGGTTTTCTAAAACGTAGTGTTCAACATTGAGTTCTAAAACAGTAGGTCCTAAAGTTGAGTTCTAAAAGGGTATGTCCTAAAATTTTGGGCTCAAAAATTTTTATGTCCAATATTTGGGTTTAAAACATTTGTGCCCTACTTATTTTCCCTACAACAAAAAGTGTTGTACAGTTGGGTTTACAACGGAAATAAACCTTTCGGTTGGGATCTAAAACGGTATGTCCCGCTTTTTGGGTTCTAAAAAGGTGTGTCCTACATTTGGGATCTGAAACATTTAGCGTTCTATAGTTTTTCCTCTAAAGGTATTTTCATTCAGGGGGTTCAAAAAACAGAATGCCCAATTTTGGGCTCAAAGTTGTAGTTTTTCCCTTTGGGGTTCAAAAAGGGTAGTGCCGACGTGGGTTCTAAAACATTGTGTGTGCAGTTGGGTTCTCAAACGGGTGTTAATTTTGTTAAGACGTATGCCCCTACATTTGTGTCTAAAAGGGTAGTGTCCATTGTTGGGTTTTTTAAAAGGGTAGTGCCCTACAGGGGGTTTTTAAAAACGTATTTTCCCTACAGTTGGGTTTACAGGGGAAAGGTTTACAGATGGGTTCTAAACGGTAGTGCCCTGGGTTTGGGGGTCTAGAACGGTAGGCCCTGGGGGTTCTACAAGGGTAGTGTCCTAGGTTTTGGGTTCTACCGGAGTGTCCTAGATTTGGGTTTTTAAAAGGTAATGCCCTGCAGGGGGGTTTTTTCTAAAAGTTTTCCCTTCAGTTGGGCTCAAAAGCGTAGTGTTTACATTGGGGTTTAATCCCGTAGTGTTGAGTTATTTTCTAAAAGGTAGTGTCCTACAGTTGGGTTTAAGACGGTTTTACCTAATTTTGGCCCCCTAAAAGAGCAGTCTTCTAAGTTGGTTCTCAGTGTTGCCCCTCATTGATTTTTAATACAGTGTGTCCTCGTTGGGTTAAACAGTAATGTGTCAGTTGGTTTTCTAAAGCTGGTTTCCCTACAGTTGGGTTTAAAAAAATTAAGTATAAAAAAGGGGGTTCTTAAACGGTGCTGTCCCACGGAGGGTTCTAAAACAGTAGTGCGTATAGCGGGGTTTTCTGATAAAAATCACTAATTGCACTCACCTTTTTGGGTGGAGAAAGGGGGTCGGATCACCCCCGGGCCCCCCTCTTCACGCTGCTTCGGGAATCCCCTTCCCCCTTTTTACGAGGTTATCTCCTCGTTTTAAAACTAGTAATTTTCCCTGCCTCCACTATGTCGTTTCCCCATTTCCCTAACATCTGGGGGGCTGAAAAAATATTCCCGAACATTCTTGACTCATGTGAGTCTTCATCTTCCATTTGTGCCCCCTTGTTTTTGTGTCCCTTTCTGGAACACCTACTCTTTCAGCATGTGCACGTTGGGTTGTAAAAAAGGGTGGGTTACAGTTGGGTTCTAAAACTGTAGTGTCCTTCGTTGGTTCTAAAAGGGTTGTGTTAAGTTGGGTTTTAAAAAGGGTTGTGTGCTACACTTGATTTTAAAAAAGGGTGGGGTCCTTCTTGGGTTTTAAAAATTTAGGTCCTAAACAGTTGGGGTTCTAAAGTGGTAGTGCCCTACAGTTTGTTCAAAAAACGGTAGTGCCCCTTCACTTGGGTTAAAAAAATAGTGTCGTAATTGGGTTTAAAACGGCAGGCCCCCACAGTTTGGTTCTAAAACAGTAGTGCCCTACACTTGGGTTCAAAAAAACGGTAGTGTCCTACATTTGGGTTTTTAAAAGGGAGTGTCCTACAGTTGGGTTCTAAAACGGTGTGTTAAAGGGATTATAAACAGTTGTGTGTCATTTTGGATTCTAAAATGGTAGTGCCCCTCATTGGGTTTAAAGGTGTGTCCACATTTGTGTTTTAAAACGGTAGTGTCCTACATTTGGGTTCTAAAAAAAAAACTCCCCCTAATTGTCTCTGTAATTGGGGTTGAGGGGCGAGAATCACTCCGGGGCCCCGCCTTTTCACTGACCGTACTGGGCCCCTCTCTCTCTCCTGTTGAGACTTTACACCCCCTCGAAAACTATGTATAGTTTCCCTCCTAATTTTACAAGGTTTTCCCCCTTCCTAAAAAGATTGGCGAAAAAAATTTCCAAACAATTTTGGTATTTAATTTCAGCTTCAACTGTGCCCCCTTGTTTCTGTGTTCCATTCGGGTATCCGTCCTCTCTGTTTTGTCTGTATTGGGTTCAGAACTATAGGTGCTAAATGGGTTCCAAAGCTGTTGTGTCCTACGGTTTTTCTAAAAGGGAGTTTTAAAAATTGGGTTCTGTACGGTAGTTCTCAGTTGGGTTCTAAAAGGGTTATCCTAGAGTTTTGAGTTTTAAAACAAGTGCCCAAGTTGGGTTTAAAAAGGGTAGTGGTCAACAGTTTGGTTCTAAAACGATAGTCATTCGTCCTCAACCTGGGGGCTGAGGGGGCCTTTCTAGCCTGCCCCCTGTTTCACCTGGGGGCGAACCGTGTATACAGACGCAAGATGGGGGATCGTAGGGTAAAGAGAAAACCCGGGTGTTTTTTGAATTCATTCGTGGCTCTTCATGGTGAAGATGCATGACTTGTTGCTACCATTATTAGCGCGTCTAGGATCCCCCAAGAGGGAAATTATATGGGGGGCTTCAAGGGAGTCGAGGTTTTTGTAAAATTTCAAATGGGTTTTACCCCCGATTTTGGAAGTTTTTAGGGGAGGGAAAATGGGGGTAATGCAACCGTAAGGTATGCCTGCATGAGTTCCACATTCGTCACCTGGGGCAAAGTAAGGAAAGTCCTTTTTGACGGAGGATATGTTTTCGGAAAGTTTTTTGGGAAATAAAGGACGGACATGCAGCGCCAAGGGGTGGGAGGGAGGCCCATGGGGGCTCCCGGAAGGGTCCTGCAAAACCCCAAAGACATTAAAAAAAGGTTTCCCTTTACTTCACTAAACACTACAGGACCCAAGTTTTTGTTTATATGCAGGCCAAAGTAAAACATGCAGGTTATGCAACTCGTTTGAACCATATGGCTGCTCAGTGCCCAGACGCCTGGTTGTACGCATCCCGGGAAAACCTTCTCCCGTGGTCCTAAAACCGAAGCCTTTGATTGGAGATGATCCCTCCCTGAACAAGGACCAAACTTTGGGTGAGGAATACAACAAGAGGAGACGCGGTCCCCTGGGTGGCCACCCCGTCGGTGGAACTACAAACGTGCCCACGCCACCTGGGGCCCACGGAGCCCGTGGAGTTTTTACAGGAAAGTTTTCTGGAGAACGGCTAAACGATTCCCTGAATGGGGCAGAGCATAGCCCGACGTTTCACCCGGGGTGTCAAAAAGTGGTAAGGTGATTGCCCAAATATGGGAGACCTGGACGTGCTCAATGAAAAGGGTTTAAAGGGGTGGTGGAAGTCCACCGGAGGGTTGTTGGGGGGGATGTGTGGGAAGTTGGTTTTCCCCAAAGGGCGGCAGGAGTGTCGATATGGACAGGTCCCAACCCGGGGCAGCGCCAGGGAAAAAATTATGTCGAAATGTGAGGGCCCTTGCAGCGGGGTTTTGCAAGAGCCCCAGATTGGGTAGGGCAGGGGGGGGGGGGGGTCCCCTTGGGGAAATCAAAGGAAAGAAGGGCAGTGTAATGTAAGTGTGGGAAAGGGGGAAAACCCCCAAAAAATAGAGGAAAACCTCCTTTTTTGAATTCAAGTGTGTTCCATCAATGTAAAGGCCTGGGGCAGAGTTTAAGTGTGTGTGGATGGAGTGGGTTTTTGTAGGTACGCTGTGGATGTAGTTTCTACAAGAAACAAATTTTAAAATTTGGCGAAGTTCGGTTAAAAGGCTACCGATGTAGTTAGCATTTTTTTAAAAATTAAGGGGGGGGTAGCTTAGGGGAAGGAGTCCCCCCTTGGCGTTTTTAAGATGGGGGGGAGGGGGGGGGGTGGGAGGGGGCGGGGTAAAGGGGGACTGGGGTGAGTGAGGGGTTTTTTTTATTGGGTTTACTGCCGCGGAAAGCAACAAAAGTTTAAAAAAGAATTTGTGAGGAGGGTTTAAAGTTTAAAAACTCGGGTTTTCCCTTCATTTCTTCATGGGTGGGGGGGAATGCGTTATCCCCCAGGCATGTTTTAGCCGGGGGGGCGGGGTGCGTTTTTTACCCGTTTAAAATTTTGGGGGATGCAGGGTTTTTGGGGTTGTGGGGGGGGTGGGTGGGGGGGGGACATACGTTCGTTTTGAGGGGGTATGGGCCCCTTGGGGTAGACTTTATTAACCAAGGAATTAGGTTGGGCCGTAAAACCCTTTGAGTGGGGGTTTCAGATCACCGGCAGGCTAGCGGACTTGAACGGGTGGAATGATCAAGGTTTATCCCGGGATTGGAAATGAAAAGTGGCTATTGGGGGGGGGGGGATGGGGCAGCTTTTCGACTGGGGGAAAATTATTTGGGGAAGCGACGGGCAGGGGAATGTTTTTGGAATGGTGGGAAACCGTGCCAAACCGGAATAGCGATTTTTTTTTAAGAAGCGGGGAAAAAGGGGGCGAGGTGGCGGATGGGCTGCAAAAATATTGGAGGGGGAACAAATATTACTAGTGGAGGGGGGGTAGTAGTAGGAGACGACACTGAACATTTCGTAGCGACTTGCAGAAATTTACAATGAACGTTTCAAAGGGGTAGAGTCAGACAGGTATGGAAGAGTGCTATGGGTGACAAACCTTCGGGTTTTGTTTGCATAAATTTTAAAGGGCAGGGAACAGGGGGTCCTCTTGCAATTGGAAGTTCAGGGGTTTTGGGGGGTTTACCTGGGGTCAAGTACTCCTCACCACGGGCAGCAGATTTTTTTCTGATCTATGGGTTTAGGAAAAACTACGGAGGGGAGTAGGGGGGGTCCAGGGGGGGCAGCTGGTGGGAGGGATTTCAGAAAAGTTTAAATGACGGGATAGAACGGTACTAAATAGAATTTGAGTGGAGGAGGTAAGGAGGCGATTTTTAGTATGGTAAAGGGAAAAACACCCGGGGATGATGGCATTCGAAAGTTTTTTTTAGGGGCCTTGGGGGAAAATTAAGCATTGTTTTTGGTTTATGTATTAAATTCATGTCACAGAGGGGAAGTTTGTATGTCACAAAGTACGGGGGTAGTTGTTTGTGCCCAAAAAGGGGGGGGGAGGGTCTGGCGATAAAAGTTTAAACTTTATGTGCTCGGACTATAAAAAAACTTTGCAAAAAATTTTTTGGAAAAAGAATGAGGAAGGTTGGGGGGGTTTTCACGAGGGACAGCTAGCATCCCGTAGGGGCTGGGGGGACTGTAGTTTTTTTTTTTTTTTAATTTTTTTTAAAACATCATTACAAAAAATTTGATATATAAAATTTAGGGTTTTAAAAATTTTAACACAATCCTCCTACAGCAACATTTCCACCCCAAATTAAAACTCCGTGGGGGTACAACCCCCCCCCCCCCCTCTTTGTTGCCTCATCCAATATTAAACCAAACCCGTTGGTACCAACAGAATTAACATATGAACAAAACTTTTCTACACATTTCCCCGAAATGGTACATAATCTGACCCAATAAAAACCCTTTTCTTCCACATTCAAAAGTAATCGAAAACTACGACTATGCAAATTTATTGCATGAACATATCACCAAGACATATTTCCCCCCCCCCCTCCCTGGTTTCCCGCCCCCCCACTATTTTCAACCTAAAACCTACCAATCATGGATGTTACCCAATTTTTAATTTTATATATATTTACCTCCCCAAAACGATGTTCAACCCTTAAACATTCATAATGTTTCAAAGAAATATGACTGAAAAACAGGAATTTAAAAATACAAGAAAAACACATATTATTGCTGATACTCGGCACCCGTAATAAACATATTATATAACGAACAGATAAGACATTATACTATGTTAACATTATCTCTTCACTTTATATTAATTATAATATTATATATATATATATATAATATAATTTTATATATATAATAATTATATTTTATAATAAATTATATATATAATAGTGATAATTTCCTCTGGGGGTCCCTTTCCGGGCTGGGGCCCGAGTAGGGGAACCCCTTTAAATAGGGTTATTCCGGTTTGACCTTTACCCCGCCTCGAGACACCTCACCCTTGACCCCCCCCAACCCAAAACCCCCCCCACGACCCCCCCTTTGCGAGCCCCGTTTCCCCCTTCGCCCCGCCCTTCGCGACCCCCGCGCGCGGGGCCCCCCGGCGCCCCCCCGGCACCCCCCGCGCCCTTCGCGACCCCCCCCCCGCGCCTTGCTGGCCTTCTGCAGGTCGTCCGGATCGCCCCCCCGCCTCGAATTTTTTTTTTTCCGATTTTTTTCGAATTTTTTTTTTTAATTTCATTTTCTTGTGTTCCATTCCCCGGGTCAAATTTTTTTAGGTTTTTCCCCCTCCTTTAAACCCCCCTCCCAAAATTTTTCGAAATCAAAACTCCATTTGGGTCAAGTTTTTTTTTTTGGGTCCCCCAAGGGGGTTTTTTTTGGGTTGTCCCTCCTTCCCCCCCCAACCCCAACCCCCCAAAATTTTCGAAATACAAGTTTTGGGGTTCCCCCCCTATGGGTTTTTAATTTTTTTAGCTCCTGATCAAATTTTTGAGGTTCACCCCCCCCCCCCCTTCACCCCCCCCCATCCCCAAAAATTTTCAATATTACCCGACTCGATTTCCCCGGATCAAATTTTTTTGGATTCCCCCCATGGGGGGTTTTTGAAATTTTATATCTCCCTTTGGATCAAGGTTTTTTGGGTTCCCCCCCCCTGGGTTAAACATTTAAAATGGACCCACTTTCATCCAAAATTTTTTTTTAAATCAAAATCGCCATTCCCGGATCAAGTTTTTTGGGTCCCCCCCATGGGGTTTTGAAAATTTTCCCTCTCCTGGGTCAAGGTTTTTTGGGTTGTCCCCCTTCCACCCCCCCCCCAACCCCCCAAAAATTTTCAATATTACCAAGTTTATGGATTCCCCCCCAGGGGTTTTTAAATTTCCCCAATTCCTCGGGTCAATTTTTGGATCCCCCCTATGGGGTTTTTTGAAAATTTTCCACTCTTGATCAAGGTTTTTTGGGTTGTCCCCCCTTCCACCCCCCCCCCCCAATTTCCAATTTTCTGATCAGTTTTTGGAAACCCCCCCATTGGGAAAGTATTTAAATAACTCCCCCTATGGGGGGTGCTTACTAAGGTCTAAACAAGTCAAAAACCCAAGAAGGTGTTTCTCGGCGGTCAGTGACGTACCCCAAAAAGTGAATCTTTTCGCCCCTTTTTGTTATTAAAGTTTAAAAAGGGGGCACGTGCATCAGAAAGTCACCCATGCTTAATCCCCTTTTGTTAAATTCACTATCACAATTTTTTCTATTACGAATTAAATATACTTTTTCTTTGAACACCTTTAAAAACTTCATAAAACATTTGAATACCCCAAAAATACCCTTTATACATTTCCCAAAAAACACTGAAATACCCAAAAACATCATTCGAACACCCCCCAAAAACCCCTGAATACTCCCAGAAATTTAATACTTTGAATCATTTTAAACCTTATAAGTACCTTTATAATCATTTGTAAAACCCTTTAAAAACCCTGAACCCTTCAAAAAACCCTAATACCTTCAAAAAAAAATTTGAACACACTCAAAACACCTTTGAAAAACCTTGAAATACCAAAACCCTTTTAAAATCATTTGAAAACTCAATAAACCCCTTGAACACCTTTAAAACACTCTTGAACACCTTCAAAAAACACCTTTGAACTTTTTCAATCAACACTGAAACTTCCCAAAAAACACAATTTGATACCCCCCAATAAACCACTGAATACTACAAAAACCCGCTAATTTAAATAAAACCCCCTTAACACCTTAAAACCCCTTTAACCCCTTCAAAAATCTTGAACACCTTTCAAAAACCCCTTTTTGAACATTTAAATAAACTAAAACACTTCCAAAAACCAAATTTGATACCCCCAATTACCCCCTGAAATAAAAAAACACCGTAAATTTCAATCAAAAACCCCTCAAAACCTCAAACATCCTTGAACCCCTTAAAACACCTTGAACAAAAAACACCTTTAAAACTTTTCCAATCAACAGAAAATTTCCAAAAAACACAATTTGAGTATCCCCTATTACACCACTGAATATACAAAAACCGTAAATTTAAATCAAAACACCCTTCAAAAATTCAAAACCATTTGAACACCTTCAAAAACCTTTGAACCCCTTAAAAACATTTCCTTAATCATTTAAACACATCAAAAACCTTTGAATAATAAAAAACCCTTTGAACACCTTCAAAAAACCCCCTTGAACACCTTCAAAACCCCCTTGATCACCTTCAAAAAAAAATTTTGAACACATCAAAACACCTTTGAACCCTTTGAACATTTCCAAAACACTTTTGGTACCCCCAATTACACAATGAAAATAAAAACGTAAATTCATAAAAACACCCTTATCCCTTAAAAAAAACCAACTTTTGAACCACTCAAAAACCCCTTTTTGAACCCCTTTGAACTTTCCAAAACCTTTTGATATCCCAATTACCCCTTTGAATATACTAAAACCTAAATTTAATCAAACCCCTTGATCACCTTTCAAAAAAAAACATTTGAAACACACCAAAACCCCTTTGTCTTTTCCAAAAAAATTTTTTGAGTACCCCCCAAAAAAAATTTTGACATCTAATTTATTGCACTTAACATTTCATTAAATTACAATCACCCTCCCCCCTCCAGATAGGCATTTTCTCGTTTTTCCCTTTTAGTTCTTTAAAGTTTTTAAAAGGGGAACAATACATAAAAAAAAAATCACAAAAACTAACCAAAACTTTACTTAAACACCCCCCAAAACACTTTTAAAATCTTTAAATATACATAAACACCCTTGAACATTCAAAACCCCTTTAAATATCGTTTTTTAAACTAATTTCACCCAAAAACCCATTAACATCTTTTTTTCGGTAACCAATCGACTAACTCCCCTAAAAATTACCAAAAATTTTTAACTCGTTTTAAAACTAAGTTCACGTAACCAAGATTTTCAAAAAAACTCTATGAAACCCTAACACCACAAAATAAACACACACCCCCCCAAAATTTTTTTCCCCTTTTTTAACCTTTGTTCATTAAAGTTAAAAAGGGGGACCAGTCACAAAAGTCACAACAACAAAAACCCACAACCCACAGACCAAACCCCCACAAAAAACAACATCCCAAACCCCAAAATTTTTTTCCTTTTTAACTAATTTTATCAGAAAAAGGCACAACCCCCCAAAACCCCAAAAACACCCCACAACCCCAATTTTTTCTCATTTTAAACAAATTTTTCATCAAAAAAGGACAACACCCAAAACCCCATTTCACCCACACCCCACCCCCCCACATCACCAACCCACAATTTTTTCTCGTTATAACTAATTTCATCAGAAAAAGTCACAAAAACAACCCACTATATCATTTTTTTCGGTACTCAAATTGACTACTTTCCCCCAAACCCCACAAATTTCCCAATTTTTTCACATTTTTTTTTCCCTTTTTTTTACTGAATCTTAAAAGTAATACACTTCCTCCCCCAGTCAAAATTTGATAAAATCCTCTCCTCCCCCCTTTCCCTTTTATTTTAAAATTTTTAATTTTAAATCGCATCAACTACCCCCTTTGCGACATTTTTCAACACCCCCCTTCTTTTCCAAATATCAAAAATTTTTATTTCTTAAAATTTTTTTTTAAAAAAATTCCACATTAACCTTTATATTTAGTAAAATCCCCCTAATTTTTTAGTTAAACCCCCCCATTCACCCCGCCCCTCCCCGCATTTCTTCCAATCCACTCCCCATCTCCCAACACCCCCTTCTGAAAAACACAAAATCCATTTTTCATCCACAAATGCATCTCAAAACCAAAAACAATAAACAAATATTCACAAAACTCTATGACCCCCTAACAACACACACACACACCACACACACACAACTACCCAACCTTAACCTAACCCAACCTAACCCCCTAACCAAACCCAACCTAACCCAACCTAAACCCAACCCATTTTAACCCAACCCAACCTAGCCGAACCTTCCTAAAGTTCCCACCCATCCCAACCCAACCCCTTACCAAACCCCAAAATAACCAACCAAACCCCCCTCCTAAACCCAATAAACCCAACATTCCCAACCCAACCTATCCCAACCAAAAATAACCCAACCCTTTCCTAAACCCATCCCCCCTAACCTAAAACCCCAACCTAACCCACCTAACTAAAACCCAACCTAACTAACCCAACCTAACCTAACTACCTAACCCAACCTAACTACCAACCCCAACCTAACTAACCAACCCAACATTACCTAACCTACCTAAACCTTTTTAATCCTAACCTAACTTACCTAAACCTA